>NW_022983971.1:0-64872 GCF_010724455.1 Aspergillus lentulus | reverse complement strand
GCGGGAGGCGCGCGGGCTGCCAGCGCAAGTGGGCCTCCCCCCGGAACGACTTTCGTGGCGTACAGCATGATCGGGGTGATACAGGCCGTGCGTGCACACGTGCCGGATCTCCCTCAGGCGTAGGCCCCATTTGGAACCACCCAGCGCGCTGATAGCCTGGAGACGCCGGGTAGCTGCGCTGTCGACATGTCAATCAATCAATCAAGGTTTTATTAACCTGATGTACCCTACCTATTGAAGCGATTAGCTATGCAGGCGCTTTTCCAAATGAAGTAGGAATCTAGTATCCGCACGCCTGAAAACCCACAAATGCAAAAGAGGCATAAGAAACATAGCGAAGAATGAATACACCACTAAATGGCCCGCCACTCGGCCATGTCTCCTGTGCGCCACCCTGCGCGTTAAATACCTCTCCCACTCCATTCTATGTAATCATTCCAAGCGTAGCGAGATCCCGCGCCTAGGAAGACCCCCTAGGCGGCTGTTCGGTCCATCTGACCATCGTTTTCCACATCTATCCCGGAGCCTCGTAGGAGGCTTCCACGTTCCTGGTACTGCTCTAACGGCTAGAGTGGTTAAACCTAACCCAAAAACCCAAAACCAACCGGACCGGAACCCGTGTTGGGCTGGGTTTGGGTTCAGGTCCTAGGGTCCATGGGCCGTGTAAAAGAGTGGGTATGGCCCAGCCACTCTGCCGTGCCGACACCCCTTGCTTCCTAATTGTTTTCAATCTTCTGCTTTCATACTCTGAACTGTTTTCGAATCGTCGCCGGACGCGTCTAGGATATGTGGCGAAGATAAAGAGTATCCCCATTGTCTGATATTGAAGAGGACAAGGATTAGTTTTGTTAATCTGTGATCTATTAACTATTACTATCTCCTATTATTATCGTCGCCAATTCTTACCTAGTCAACGGGTCATCTATCCTGTTACATAGATCCTTACAGGCCGGTTGGGTTCTAAGAATGAGAACCCGTCTGGGTTTTGGGTTGAAAAACGGGTTGGTTAACTTACAATGTAATAGAATTACTACTGAATAGTCACCTGATATATAGTAAACTAGACTCCCACCGGTTCGGCGTCACCACCTGCGGCCCCGACCCGCGTACACCGTGAAATCGGGACCCTGCTTCGGCTTCCCTAAGCCCAGAGCAGCCCCGTTCGGTGGTGGCGCCCCCGAAACCCTCGCAGGCTTGGGAATCTGCGACATCCGAACGAGTCGGCGGCTATCTACGAGGCGAATCGGGCTTGTATGGGCACCTAGGCAGGCATGAGGGCGTACACGGAGGGAAGCAAGGTAGCCGGCACTCACTGATTTCGGCCGGGGCCGAAACGGGGGCACGAGGAAATCTATGAGGTAATCTACGGAGGTTCGGCCTAGTCTAGATGCCCGAGAAATATATATATGTATGCCGACGGCGTCAGTCTGCAAAGACGGCTGTTGGTTAGGTAGGTAGTCGCTGCTTGCTAGGAGCCTCCAGCATTACCGGGCCCGGTACCGAAAACGGAGTAAGGAATCAATCAATCAATGTATTACCAAACCACAGTATTCAAGCATCGTAATTATTCTCCCCATCACCGGTTCCTACCACATTGGATTCGGTGCTGTCGCTGTCACCCACCACATGCTTCGCTTCCTGATCTGCCGAACCGAATCCGTACTGGATCGCCACCCGCTTGATCTCTTCATCGGACAAGCGTGGAAGCTCCTTGGCGGCACGTACGTAGCCCATGTTCTCGAGATATCCCTTTGCGAAGATCAGGTCGATTTCTTCCAAAGAGCGTCCTGCCGTTTCCGGGTAGAAGAGGTAGATCACTGGGATGAAGAGGGCGTTGATCACAGCGAAGAAGAGGTAGGTACCCCATCCGATATCCCGGATCATGATCGGGGTGACCATGACAATCAGGAAGTTGAAGAGCCAGTTCGTGCATGTTGAGATGGCGTTGGCCTTGGCGCGGGTCTTGATTGGGGAAATCTCAGCAGGATACAGCCAAGGAAGGGGGAGCCAGGCGGTACCAAATGTTCTGCGGATGTTAGTCGTGAGTTCACTTCACTGGGACAGCATGGGTGACACTTACGCAATGAAGGTGAACAGGCCGACGGCGGCACCCTTGGCAGCCTGCTCGTTGTCTGGTATCAAGCAGGCAAACGCGATGACCATCGACAAGCTTTGTCCAAACGATCCGACGAGGAACAGCTTACGACGACCAACACGTTCGATGAGGAACCAAGACGTAGTCGCCAAAACCGAGTACACAACCATGTTGACACCACCGAGAATCATGGACATGAAAGGAGTCTGACCTAGAGACTTTTCAAAGAGCACAGGAAGATAATAGATGACGGCGTTGCAGCCACCAATCTGCTGGAAAAACTGGGATGATGCTCCCAGAAGCATGCGGCGACAATGCTGCGTTTTGCCACCAGTAAATACAGCGGACATGGGAGTGGATTTGCCAGCTTGGCCAGAACTGCAACCATTAGCGACTGGCGTCAACCATGCGAGGAAGAGGGGGAAAAGAACGCTCGGGGGGAATCCAGGATCAAAGTCTTTTGCAACTGGACATCACGATCGGCAATCTCCCGGCCCATCAATGCGGCGATCACACGTTCGCCTTCTTCTTACCGCTCCCGAGCAAAGAGCCAGCGAGGGGACTCGGGAAGGAACCACAAGCCAATGATGATAAACAGGCCAAAAACACATTGGAAAGCAATCGGGAACCTCCAGGTGAGATCAGGGGGGTCCGTACGAGGCACCGAAATCCACCCAGTAGGAGATCAATGTGCCAATCGCGACCGTACCGCCCTCGATACAAATCAGGAGACCCCGATTGGACGTCCGAGAACATTCGGCCTGGTACGTAGGTATGTTGGAGGTGTTCATGCCGTTGCCGATGCCCGTGATGACTCGCCCAATGCAGAATTGAGCCAGCGGGACGTGACCAGGGTAAGCTGTGACCTGGAGAATGACTCCGAGAATCATGACGGTGGCACCGAGCATGATGGACCAGCGTCGACCAAGCCAGTCACCGCATGCGAGAATGAACAGAGCGCCGGCAAGACAACCTGAATCATCGATTAATCGAATGCAGCCATGAGACTCTCAATCCGAATGTACCTACCCAGCTCGGAGATGGCGGGGACAACACCTTGCATGGTTGAGTTTCTCTTGTGGCCGTAAATACATCATTGAATGGGTCAGCATCAATGATACTGCTCATCACGCCCTCTGGAACAGGACATTGAGTCAGCCTTCGTCGAATTGATGCCTTTTTTGCCCGGAAAGTTCAAACCACCCAGTTGGAGTACATACGGTCATAACCGAAGAGTAAGAAGCCCATGGTTGCACATGTTGTGACAGACCACATCAGCTTCTTACCGAACATGCCGGCGAATGAAGGGACAGACGACATGGTGTGATACTTATACCCTCTGCCGGGTGGTAATCTCGCAGACTTGCGGCGACACAGAAGAACCGTAATTTAAGGTGAAGGTGGTGCTTGTTCAAAAAGAAAGAAAACGTCTCAAATCCTGCAACATTGCACTTCGGTGCAATATGAGGTCGAGAACGGGAGTGTTTGCACTTGATTCCAAAGGAGAAGAGGCACAAATCGAGGAAGGAAGACCAGGATGGAGGAACCTTTTATTTATAAGACATTCCCACCATGTAAATATACATGCAAGGTCATGGACATGTGGAGGTCAGAGAACTCCAAGAACTGCGACATACTCCACAAGAACCCCATGATTTCAATATATGGGGCAGGTAAAACTCCTCGGCAAAGCTCATCCAGTAGCACAAATTGAGTCATTTTGGATCTGTCTCGGCAGCGACGAGATGGGGCATCGAGGATAATCAAGCCACAAATAAGATTTCCGCCAGGAAGCACATAGATTGGCAAGCGGAAGTCCGTGTGAAGATCCTGGCTGCTGGCAGGTGGCTGTGGCCGGCGACTCTTGGCCTGTCAGCCAAGACCTGGGCACGTCGATGCCGAGATGGTAGGCTGGCCCTCTTTTTCAGAGGATTTCAAACAGGAAAGCGAGCCGAGCCGCTGATGTCATGCCTGGTAGCCCTCCGAAAAGGACGCGAGCAAGCAAAATGAAGGATTGGGCGCATCTGATATGGACCGAAATGGTTATACTTCCTGATTTGCCGAAGATGATTCCTCGGAATCAAGGAGATTCTGAATCTCGGGGAAGAAGCGCGAACGGAAAACTCCCACGTAACCTATACCTGACTTGCCCAACTTCTTGCCTTATAGAAACTTAGCAGTGAGCGCGGACAATTATGCCATGGCTTTCCCGTTACATGTCGCTACGGAAAACTTCCATTGCATGCAACATGACGCATGTGGTTCCTGGAGCGCAATCAAAAGTATAACAAAAGTATACAGCCACATCAGAAGCAGGACTGGCGAGTCCATAGTGTTGAACTGGTAAGATTTACACGACTTGATTGATTGAAGTCTCAGAACGCGAGACTTGCTGTTGCTTCGGCATATAGAGAATGTTTGCGTCCGCACTTGGTATCCCCAAAGAGTGTCGCTGCTCAGACTCAGGAAACTTGTATCCGTGGGGTCTGAAGTGACAGTCAACATTGTCGGGTAGATAGAAGCCGCCACTCGAGCTGTGCCCTTTCTACATTCATTTGTGGAATCTCTAATGCCGATCGCTCCAATCGTCAATTGGCCCGTAAAACATGTCGTTACTTCCGGCATAAACATCAGTTCGAATGTTCGATAGTCTGGAGGCCTGACTCAAGATCGCAATGGGGCTCCGTTAAGCTGATGTCTGGCCCAGCTGGGCATGCAGTCTGCATTGTGGTTCATTGTTGTTTCTCGAGGATCTGTTTAAGGGTTTCCTGTCTATTCGACAGAGAACATTGAAGGCGCCGTTGAAGTGCCGATGGAGAAAGACCAGTAATAGCCATACCCGACGGTCTCGTAGTCGGCAACAGTCATTGGCTGTTGCTTGTGCATCGATCATTTTGTCGAGCTGAAGAGCTTTAAGTGGTAGATAGTACGAAGCACACTACAGTTCTACTGTATTCGGACACGAATTCATGTTCGCATGCGGCATGATTGTCCATTTTTGTTCTTGCTTTTGGCAGACACACCGAGAAGACTTAGTAATGTTATAGGGAAGATGGTTGATCTGATCTCATTGCGTCTCGACAGAGAGATCCCTTGCGCGGCAATCAAGTAGTTCTATATGTCATCAGGGTCTGGTTTCATCTCTTCCTCAGACTTCCTTACCTTACAATCTAATACTATGGAGGTGTCATATATTCAGACTACGTAGCCCGACCTTAGCAATAACGGCCCGGATGTCAGTTCCTGTATCCATCGACTGATTGACTCGTGTTATTATCCACCTGAGCTTATCACTGATGCTTCGCACTATGTAGGTACATCAGCTACAAGAAGGAAAATGGTGCACTTATACCTCTCATCTCTAAGCCATAGCAGGCTTCTGTTCGAACTACATCATTGTACGAGATCGCCCTGTTTGAAGGGGGATGTCTTCTAAAGAAGAACGTAGCCTACGTAGGCTAACAGTCCACTGTGGAATCGGGACGCTGTGACTAGACCTAGGCAGGTGTTCCGGGTAACCCAACTGAAACATGTGTCAAACCCAACTTGAGCTGGGTTTTGGGCTCAAGGGGGGTGTTCCGCGTTGGGTTCTGGGCTTTCATATAGAACCCAGCTGGGTTTTGGGTAACCCAGTTGGGTAGATAAACCAGACAAACATTCCAGATCATGTGATATGCATTAATTATGTAGTCTTGTCTTGTATTTATAGGTATTTAAACTGTATATATAAATACAAGCAGGCCAGAATCCTAGTATAGGGCTATACTCTAACTATTGCTGAAGAAGGAAGAAGCTAAGTATATATAGCTAATGTACTAATCATTGTAATAATCAACTCTCACTACCTAACCACAGCTGCATACACAATGCAGTGCGTGTCATGGGTTAGCCCATGACACTGACGACTAATAATGAAGGAACTGATCATCCTCGCGCCTTGTACGCTTCCGATTTCGTCCAGAGATACGCTGTTGCGTGTCAGGTAAAGGAAGTACCACTTCATCATCTGACAGAAAAGGTTCCTGGCCCTCTTGCTCCCCATTAGATACCATACTCCTTCGTCTTTCACCCTGTGCACGCTTAGATAGCTGCTGGGTAGCCGGCTGGTCTATACTAATCTCCAGGCCATCTTCTTCTTCATTATCACTGATTGGCTCAAGGGTATCTTGAAGCTGTTGAGCATCTTTCTCTTCATCAAGGGCTTGCTGTTCCTCATTTGAAAGATATTGTTTCATAAGGGAAAGTTGCTTCTCTTCCACTTCAAACCTTGCTGTACACATGAATAGCATTAGATCTTGGATTGTCGTAGAATTAAGCGAGCCTCGACGATAATGGCAGACATCTCGAGCAGAAATAAAAAGCCGCTCAACACCAGCACCAGTGGCAGGTATTGAGAGTACATCGCGTGCCATTTTTGCAAGAGCTGGAAATTTATGTTCATGCTCATTCCAGAATGTTCGCGGAGCAATTGGGGCCGTCTCTATTAGATAATATTAATTAGTAGAGTGTTAGCAGGAATACTAATATTACTTACCACTCTCAAGGTACTGTGTAGTCTCATTAGTACTCACTGATTGATTAAAATCAGGAGCAAAAAGCGCATCAATCTTTGATGTTTGAACACCCAAAGATGATACCCGTGGCGAGCCCTGTGTAGCTGATAAGCGTTCCTTATAGAGACCTGCATAGGTTTCAAAGCTTTTGCGATATTGATCACGTAATTCAGGACCCCAATCCTTATTACTGAAGAACTGAAGCTTGTTTTGCGGTGCAAGGATTGTCCCAATTGCAAATAGATCACCATGGACCTTATATGTTTCCCCATAGTAGATAGATAGCTTCTCCTTCGCTGCATGGAGAGCACTAAGCATAAGCTTCTTCCAGGCTACTTTCTTCCGTTGAAGCTGACGAATTGATGCTTCAAGATGATCAAAAGTTTGTTGTAGATATTGAAGATAACATGGATGGTCACATCTTTTGTTTGAGAGAGCGCGGTAGTGAATTTAAAGAATGTTTGAGTGATCCAAAGAAGATACTCAATCTGGCGCCATTCTTCTTGGTCAAGCATCAAGTGATCATGACCATTTTGTGAGCAGAACTGATCAAAGATTGGCTGCAGTTTCTTTGCTCTTCGGAGCATTAAGAAGGTGGAATTCCAGCGAGTCCTAACATCTTGGATCGGCACAAGCTTTGGTGCTTCAGTCTGGAGATTATAGAAGGCTTCACGATGTTGAGGGCTTGCATTAATAAAAATTGCAAGCGCCCTTACCTAATAATATTATAATAATCAATGTACTAATCCAAATACTATATTATAAGGAGACTTACTTTATTAAGGGTATTAGCAATCTCCCGCTTTTGCTGTCTTGCTCGCAGTGACTGTGATCGGGCCTCTGACCAATTGATCTCTGTTGTCTCATTCTTTGGATTGGCTTTTATCTGACCAAGAAGCTTCTGTAAACTGAGCTGGATCACATGCGCGATGCAGGGAACACGGATAATTGTAGTGTCAGTGCTGATTTGATTTGACTGGATTGAATCTTGTATACTTTCCATTAATGTAACATTATTTGATGCATTATCTGTTGTAATAGAAAGCACACGATCTGTAATCTCATATTGCTGAAGCAGGTCAAGAAGAACAGTACTTAGGTTAGTACCTGAGTGAGATCCATGAAGCAGTTCAAAACCAAGTAAAATTTCTCAATAATTCCATTCATCGTCGATAAAATATCCTGTGATTGCCATAAAAGCCTGTTGAAATGGAGATGTCCAGCAATCAAGGGCAATTGATAACTTTGTACCAGATGGAAGCCTATCAAGCATCTTTCGTTGCCGTATCTTAGTTGTTTCCTGTAACCGCCGTCGCATGGTTCGGGAGGAAGGAATATTAGGCTGTGAAGGAGCAAGTTGAGCAAATTCAATTAATTCTTGAAATTCAGAGTGCTCAATAAGTTGAAAGGGAAGCTTTGCCCTTGTAATAAAGGTCAGGAGCTTCTCCTCCCATGCTTGCTGAGAGAAAACTAGTGTAGTTTCAAGACGTTGCGGCTATTAACATTATTTAATGTATAATAGACACTGAGATAGCTTACCGCGTCCCGTATAAGTGACATAATGCCTTTCTGCTTTGTATGATTGGCAGAGATACCACGGCATTGTGATCCTTTTACATGCCTTGCCATAGTTGATGTGCCATGCTCATTATTATGGGGATGATCAAGAATACCACCACATTTCTTGCACAAGCTTTGCTTTGCCGTCACTGGCCTGAGCGACTTGATCAAAGCTATCCCACATGCTTGACGAGCGCCTATTGCTATCCCAACGTATTCTCTTCTTTGCTCCATACTCTGTTCTAAGCCACCATTCAACAAATTCTGTCTTTGACATCATAGTATAAAGCACGTAGGATTTCTTGCGATCAGGCCCGACGCGCTGGAGGGAGGGGTGTGGTGGTGGTGCTGGAGTTTGAAATGTAGAATAATCGTTGTCTGAATTGAAGCTCTGTTGGCTATGAGAAAGATTAGGTGTATGACTGTCTTGTGGGATATTTGTGAAGGTGTCAATATTATTAGATCCATATAAGGATGGAGTGAAAGAGTCCGAGAATTAAGACATAGTAAAATATATGCTAGGGGGGAGAGTAAAGTGAGTAATAATTAACTTACAGAAATCTTCATGTCTAGAAGAAAAATATTCAGATGAAAGATGGGGGGCGCATCGGTCAGCTACCAGCTAAATTGAAGTTGTTGATGTATCATATTTTGACCCTCTTACAGACAGAAGAGGTGGTATGATTGGATAGTACTATCTAGATACACTGGGTTTCTGGGCTACCCAACAGATCACCCGGAACATGTTCCGGAACAGGCCCATGATATCCAGAAAACCCAGTTTCCTCTGATATTCTTTGAAGTTCGAGCTTTTCTTGCCCATGATAAGAATATCCCAGCCGGAGCTGTACTCTAACCATCCTAATAGGCCATGAAGGAAGGAAGTGGGATCACTAAAGAAGGAAGAAACTAGGTACAGGTGGCTAATGTACTAATCAATGTAATAATATACTCTCACCACATAACCACCGACAGTACTCTGTAGTTTAAATATATTTCTACAGTCGTTAAGAGTACCTTTACATATGTAGCTTATTAACCACCACAACGCGATAATATTATCTTAAGACTTAGATAATAGATGATTACCAGTGTCAATTTATTAAGAGACAGCCGAATTACTTCAAATTTCATATGTTTAAGGACTATATATTATTCGACATCACAGAGGTAACTGGAATAGGTGTAAATAACAGTATTCTATTTAAGTTAGTCAGCAGAATTATGCGTCTTGGCATGGCTTAATTGGGAAAATTATACTAAAATAAAACAACCTAGGTAGCCCAACTGGGTAGCCCAGTTGGGTTCTGGGCTGGGCTTGGGCTCAGGGGGGGTGTTCCGGGTTGGGTTTTGCCTAGGTCTAGCTGTGACAGGAAATTAATCCTAGGTTGTGTTTGCAGAGCATTTAATCTCCTACTCGAACAGTCCTAACTCGTTTTGGTGGGAGTGAATTTGGAGCAGTAATAAGACGTCTCTCCTGGTACAAGGGCGAATGATGGAGAGGCACTGGCCTTAAGAAGTATCACTATAAGCTGGTCAGACTTTGATCTTCTGGACTTTCATAAGCTGGGCCAAAATATTGAGGAGATCGAGGCAAAATTTTCAAATTTATCGTGCCCCAGCCCCCAGAACAGGACCAAACTCCTGACGCTCCGGAGCCTAGTATTGCAGCATTCGGTAGATTTCTTTCGCCATCTGTTAACAACGGAGCTGCCGTCTTTGGAAGACTCCTGATTGAGGGCATATATGATTCAGACATGCGTGACTTCTTACCGGAACTCTCTGATCCCCATGACCGAGACTCCATACGGCTGAGAGCCAATGATGGCTCACTGCCCCAATTTCTGCGTCAAGCAAGGAGTTGGATGGAGCCCATTGTATATGTAAGTTTTTCTAAGAAATGTAAATTTTGTTGAAATTTGAAACTTACAGTAAAGCTACAGGGGATAGAGACTGGTCTCTAACAAGAAGATCAACAACCTATTTCATTGTCGCCGAAGAACTTGGCACTTTAGAGATGCGAAAGCCTTTATTATCACTACTAGTACTTTGCAGGTTGAGAGTTTGAAGTGTACCCTAAGGGTGACGACAGTATGCTGTGGGTGTCATGTCATATTATGGTGTTGTTGGTTGATTTGAGGAGTTATCTTTTACAGGGGTCGGATGCCCAATATATATATCCATCCCCATCCCTGCTGCAAGGTTCAGCCACCATGATGCTCGACACGACCACCGTGATATTCAACAAATTAGTTAGTTAGCTACGCATAACTAACTTATCTTGATTAGTCATTTGATGTAATTATGGTAACGTAATCGGTAAACGAGCGGGCCATGTAGGCCAGCGGGCCACCTCTGTATTCCATAGTAAAGGGCCCTTTTTAAGACTACTATATCTCACCCAAAGATGAATATTATAAAGGGTAAGTTAGATATATAGTACAACTAAGTATAAATAGTTCAGAAATTGTTTTTTAAAAATTTTAAGAATTAAATTCTACTGTATATCCTTAAATTACTCAAAGTATGAAAATAACAGCTGTAATTTATATTACTTAAGATATTAGTGTTCGTTAAGACATAATAAAAGCCTCTATAAATATTAAATAGTATAATAAACTATATTCCTCACTATTAAGCTCTTAATAGGTGCTTTGGTTGAGATATCGAAGTCCAAAGAAGGGCCATTTTCTATGGCATATAGAGGTGGCCCGCTGGCCTACATGGCCCGCTCGTTTACCAATTACTTTCGTTCATTGTGCCGCAGATTACCACGGACCAGATCATTATATGTAGGTGTTGTCCATACTTCCTCGCGGACTACAACCGACATACTCCTCAATCCTCCGACGACACCGCGAGTGAAGAAACTTAGGGAACAGTAACGATAAACGTCCTTTCCAAATATCAAGTTAAATGGTTGGGTCAGAACGGCAAGAGTCAATCGCATTCCACCCACCGTGGTCTGACAAACATTTTTACCTGGCCTGGGCCGATTTCCACTATAGACTGGCGAGTTAATGAAACCGTAACAAGACTTTGACGATCTGTGATGGTTGCTGTCTGGAAGGGCCTATTTACCGTCCTCTCCCCAAGGATACACAACAGTCACTTGGTCGCTAAGTACAGTGACCGACTATATTCTGAAGTCTCGCTGGCGCGCGGTCTCTACATCTGAGATACTTCTGCGAAGCCCAACACGGCGCTGCCTTGGGCAGATTAACTTCATCTACCTTTCTTATTACTGCCGACCTAGCACACACGGATACAGGTAAAGTCACTTCCGATCTTCTTGCGCAGCTCTTGTCGTAGACTCTCAAGTTCCAGAGAGCCTACCAAGGCATGGACTACCGCTTCCTTCGCACCACTACTACATTTATCGTCTTCTCGGAATTGATAAAGGTTTCAATGTATAACAAGCCAAGAGTGACCGGTCGTAGTCGAGTGAGGGAATAGGGCCGATTTCCCGGATGCATGCCTTCAAGTATCAAGGGAAGAGAACCGTCAATTCGGCGAACGTGACTGCTGTTTTTGGAAGGCTTCCGTTCCTATGTCTATAGATCGAAGATTTCGTTTTCCTGTATGCTCCTTTTCCTTCGCAAACGATCTGTCTGCATCTTTGCCTTCGCCACTACAGTGTCCGGGAATCCATTAGAGCCGGAGTGGGAGCCCCTTGCTTTTGTTTCTTTAACTACGCCAAGGATGGTACAAATGATACACTGCTCTGACTTGCAGTAGGGTTTCTGATGGCTTGCAACGCTGACATGATGCTGCTGAGTACTGTACCTGGATATATGTCTATACATGGCTCACTGTGGTCAATATAAGCAATTATGTAGACGAGCCTTATCATTGTACAAGCACATCCTGCAGGTTGAACTGTAGTGAGGCATTCCTGGCAACTGATGTCCGGCGCTGGAACGATATACTTCACTGTACCTAACCAAGACGCAACTTGGGCCTGACAACAAGTACAGCGTTGCTATTGTACTCCTCCAAAGAGCTACCAATGCAGCTCTATTCCGTCCAAGAAGACTTCGAAATCTATAGTTAAGGTTAGCTTTCCCAATTGGACTGAGTTTTGAAATGCATTGCCCTACCAGAGGTGCCAATAGCGGCAAACCTGATGATATTAGTATCGCCAGGCTTGAGGGTGAGTTGGACCGGGACAGTCTGATGATACCCGGCCCGAGAATTCAGCCCTGATAGGTTCAATGCAACTGGTTCGTCATTCACATATATATGTGCATCACCCGCTAACAGAGAACACCCGGCATGTCAGTACGTAGACGCATTAAGAGGTTTAAGCGGGAGGGCGTACAAGTAGGGTTATTCACAGTGTAATGGACGGACACCCATTCAGGCTCCCCGGTTCCTGTAACATTCTCAAACACAACCTCGCTGTCATGATCAACTGAAGAGGAGGCTTTGTTAACTGTTCCTGTCTGTTACTGCAGGGAGGGTTCTATACATACTTCTGTGGACGGACCGTTTGGTCAGGCAATGACCACACGCAGTAACGGCTACCATACAAGTTAGAAGGAAGGGCAATAGACGTTCTCGAAGCAGAACAACTCACCGGCACGGCCGGAAAGAATAGCATCCTCAGCTTCATATCGCTTTTTAGACTTGGGAAAGGAGACCTCCCCAGTGTTCACGTCCACAGCCCACATGGAGTGATAATCCAAAGTCACGGTCTTGGCACTGATTTACAGGTTTACTTAGCATACTATACCTCAAGTAATTTTGAACGCAGAGCACTAACCGTGCGTCAACCGACATCGGCAGCCAGAGGTAGTTGGAGCTAGTTCCCCCCTTGGAGTCCCAAAGGTCACCCATGTAGATATAAGTCGTCTCCTTTGTTCCTTTGATGACAAGCTCAAATGTGTTCTGCGCGCCGTATGTATTACTGGAGCCAGGAGCGATGGGATGGGGCCCATGCCAGGACCCTGAAATACTCTCGCTGTAGAACATCTGATTCGGGTTGCCCCTCCAACCGGTTTTGCCAGAGACAATTAGAAAGTAGATGCCTCCGGCATAGAACATGCCTGGAGCCTCGTATGCTCCGGCCGCTGAGTGCCACAAAGGTTAGTCAATCAAGCAGCATAATATTGACAAATAGAACGATGGTACGAACCCAGCACGTTCACTCGATTCCCAACTGTCCCATCCGAGTTGATACGGTTAATCTGAAGGTTGTTATGGTCTGCACTCGTTAAGAGGTACCATGTCCCTAAGCCGGGTCAAGATCAATTCGTAGGTTTAGCTCCAGACGACCGCGTACCATCATTGGGATCCTGGAACATGCCAGTGTCCGAGTATGTGTACCCCTTAGGTGGAAGATGCTCTCCAGAGCCGTGGGCCTGATAACCCCCAACCAATGTTGACGACTCCAGAGGTTGAACAAGCCGGTTCACCTGTCCGTATATCTGGAAACAGTCAATAGTTATTACCGGAGAGGCCGGCCCAGGAAAGAAATTAGAAGGAAATGTGTACCCAGTATTTCCCATTAGGTCTGGCAATCTTTGGACGCCACATGCCTTGGATTCGAGCCTGCGCACCGTGCGGAACCCAGTTGAGGAGGTCGGTGAATGAGTACATGTAGGGTGTTTCACCTGCGGGTGGTAAATATCAGCTAGGATTCCCGCTGCTGCCAGAGAAATGATCATGCTTGGAGTGAGTACCCGTTCTAGCACTTTGACCGACCCAGTAGAATGTATTTCCCTGTTGGAAAATGCCGCCGCCGTGCGCATCAATCTTCTGGCCCTCGGTGTCCTTCCATACGGCGCCCGGAACGATCCAGGATGTTGCCGCAGCTGCAAGCAACGAAGCGTTGAGTACGAAAAGCAGTTTACAAAGCAACATTGCCAACTTGAATTGTTTTGTGCTAGGAGCACTTGCTGAAGAGCCAAAGAATATCAAGGAGGAAAAACGGATCGGAAATGAGCGCAAAACTATGCTCTATCAAAGGCAGGAAAGGGATTTAGCCTCGCTTATATGAATGAGCGAGCAGTATCTATTATAGTAATCCCCATCAGGATGTTTCATCCATGGGCAACTCTACTACTGAGTTCGGTGAATACACTACCCCGAAGCAGCGGCCCTTTCCCCTCATCAGTTTCATTCCAGCCCTATCCTCAATTTGCTGGATACTTTTTATTCCGTGCGATCAAGGTTATACGGAGTTCCGAGCCGGCGATGCAGTCGAGCTGAATGCAACTGGACGGAGCACTGATCGTATCAACTGCGTGAGGGGCGGGTCTGAACTCCACAAACTGGCTTGCAAGGAACTATAAGAGAGTGGTCGTTGGACAGTCAGCCCAGCAGGTCATCAAGAGATTGGGTAAAGTTGTTTCGTATTCGTATAGCTGCAGCAACTGATCACGTCGCTACTAACTAGTCTCTACAGAGCACTGTGGTTGACCTCGGTGGTTTTTGTTATTTTTATATTACACGTTATACAGGGATCATGTAATTGGTGTATTGGCTCCTGGCCAATATCTTGCTGCTAATCTTTCTAATAAGTAAGACTTCTATCTATCAGAGCAGGCAGCCATCTATTTAAAACACCTCCTTAGCTATTACAGGAGAGCTCCGAGTCCCATGCTAACGAAACCACCGGAGTCAATCACAGTTTACATCAAACCATTAGCGCAAGCTAGGGGTTCAAGCTTTCCGTCCACCGGGGAGACTTCGAGTTAGTGCAAGGGTACAACAGAGTTGGGGCTAAGGATGCAGCTCTTGTCCTTTGCAGCACTTGGCTGTCTTAGATTACCGCTTCGGGCTAGTCTAGATACTATCCAAATGCAATTCCATTGGTACGGACGAATGGGGGATCATGTGGAATACGGGGTAATGTGGAGCAAGCGGTGATAGCAAAACGCCTAATGAGAAAGTCTCGCCGACCTAAGCAAAATTTCCACCACTGACGCAATAGGTCTGCCTAATATTGACGAAGTACCGATGTCTCAGAAAATTACCAGTTACTTCGGCATGAGAGGCCATCAAGTGGACTTAGCAGCGTTAGAAGGCAACATATAGCCATACATCACATGGGCATAACTCTGCAGAAGCATATTGCTGCAGTCCCCGTTTAAAAGTTAACCCGGATACATGGCAGTACCAATGGCCGAACGAAAGTCGACTGTTATATTGTTTCATTTTGATGAGTATGGAAACCTATATAAAGACCATCATCGTGCCAGAGAACCACGGTGTTTAAGCATTGCAACATAGTATTCGTCGTATGACTATAATCATGAAATTCTTGACTATCTGTTGCGCACTGCAGTCAGTGCTGTATTTTCTCCCATGCTCTACTCTTGCTACTCCAGTAGAGCGATTCACGGCATCTAAACCTGCAATCTTTCTTGCTGGAGACTCAACTACAGCAATGAATGGAGGCGAGTGGCCTTAATTTGTTTCAGAGGATGATGTTGGCTGACGGCATTGGCATGATTCCCAGGCTGGGGGGATGGCTTCTTAGCCGCGTTGTCTGACGGGACTATTGGCACCAATTTCGCCCACAGCGGTGCTACAACGGCCTCCTTCGTGGCCCGTGGATACTGGGCCAAGGTTCTCAACGCTGTCAAGAAAAATAAGTCGAACTACCATCCCTACGTCACAATCCAGGTAAATGACCAGATTCCGTGACCATACATCTAAGGACTTACATAAACATGGATATGATACCTAGTTCGGGCACAATGACCAGAAGTCAACGTCTGGTGTCTCCATCTCCCAATTTACGGCAAATCTGGAGAAAATGGTAGCCGATGTCCGGTCGGCAGGGGGTACCCCAGTAAGTCGCGAGTCTGCGCTTGGATGAAAGAATTTCATTAACATATACCCAAGATCCTGGTGACTTCTCTGAGCCGCCGAAGCTTCGACGATTCAGGCCATGTGGTTCCCTCGCTGGCAAACGTTGTAGCTGCCACCAAGGCTGCCGCAAAGGCTACAGGCTGCGAATATGTGGATCTGAATGGAGCATCAACCAAATATCTGAACAGCATCGGCGCAAAAAATGCAGCAAAGTATAATCTTACACCCAAGGATTATACGCACCTGGATAAAGCCGGGATGATCATCTTTGGGAATTTGATGGCTTTGCTCTTGCGGACGTCTATAGCCGACAGCTTTCAGATTGCACCCAACATCCACCCCCGGAGTGACGTGGTAACAGCCATTGAAGCCGGCAAGTTTAAATATCCTTCCTAAACAATCTTGAGTCACGGTTGCTTTTGTTAGCCGCAAGGCTCTGGAATTACTTGGGTCTGATGGAATGTTGCAAGTTTGATCCTGCACAGGGCAGGTTGTGTGAAACATTGCGTAGTCTGCCATCTGCCAGTGCTGCTGTCGTATGAGTTATCGTTTTCCCTTGAGTATATCCATCCGTAATTCCCTCTCCCCAGGGAAGTTGCATAGGTTTCTTAGTACTGTGGTGCGGAATTTTGACACAGTGGTGAGCCTGAAATCGCTCAATCCAGCAGCTATTCCATGGGCTCTACTTATATCCGTAGACTTTACCGTTGAGATGTCGGTTTTGATTGAGATGGCTTGGTCGTGCGTTGCGCGAACCCTAATACTAAGCTTAGTCTTACTGAGCCGCAACCGTGGCATGGGTCAGTTAATTCACGTCGACGATTTTCCACAGATACAGCGGACATGTGTTGCGAGCCTACAAGTGGTATGCTAGGCCTCCTCCCCCGGACTTACCGGACGTTTCATCGGTCTATTTAGTCACGTAGAGGTAGTGTCTATTACGTCTTGTCATGCAGTCAACTGCTCTTCTTTTGACGCAGACTCATCTGAAGGTACCGGAAAGTACAGAAACGATAAAGAGCCCCTCAGGCGGCTTGGTTCGCCATTCTGGAAACTCATTGTTATTAAGGTTGCACGGGCCGAGAAATATATTGATCACCTTTGGATTCGGGCAGGCTTTGATACGGACGGATCTGCACTTTACAAACAGTACTTAGCGGGATTGCCCTGGTGTGGAGTCCACCAATAGTGTTCTGCTGCATACCGCAAAAACTTAAATATCCGGTCGACAATGCTAAAATTGGCCACTGTCCTAGTCCCTGTGAACTGTCAAACAAATCATTGAGCTAGGTGCAACCTAGCCACTAAGTTGTTCCAGTGATTTTACCCTGGTATCACCTGCCTATGCTGGGTATTTGCCTTAGCGTTGGCACAAGAATATTTTGCCACCCCTTTCTTTTCCACCACTGGGTATATTTCGTTGAGAGCTCCGCTAAGCGAAGAGCGAGCATGACATGCTAGAGGTTACTTTGGAGCGTTTTCCACATTTCAGATAAGGAGAGTAAGCGAATTACGAGACAGTAAGGCACAGCAGTTGGGTCTCGTGCCTTCACTATGATCCTAGCAATTTACCTACTCCTTCAAGAGTTATTCCGGGGGATCGCTAAGCTGAGCAAGGCAAAAGCTGCGTCCTTAGGCCTAACTCTGAACTTCAATGTGCATGTGTACTCCGGAGTAGACGACGAATGGGGTTATGGACGGCAGTGACGGACTTGTTTAGTGGCTACGAGGATTCCGGCCAAACTATTTCTACCACGGAACCGGACAATGGTGAAACCCACCAGTTGTTGATTCGTTTCAGCTACCTATGTGAGACAATCCGTGACTGGCTTATTGTGTCTAATATGGGTAATCCTTTCCCACTATCGTGAATGTAGAATTACATTTTTGTGCCTAGCGGGCGCGATGAAGCCTGATAAATAGTTCAGGCGAATCGAATATATATATAATGCTGCTGTCCACCTCATCGTGCCCTTGCTGGGCGGATTACACAATCGACGCAAGACTATTCTTCACAAACATGCATTCCTCAAGTTTTCTGGTGATAACGTCTTGCCTGGTAGCTCTAGCAGAAGGCTATGCGAACCCTGGAATATGCTCTGGAGCTTGCAATGTCCATGATCCAAGCCTTATCCGCAGAGAGTCTGATGGAAAGTACTTCCGGTTTTCTACTGGAAACAAGGTCTCTTATGCATTTGCATCTTCTATTAAGGGCCCATGGACTGTGCTAGGGTCCGTTTTGCCGAGGGGATCGTCAATCGACCTGCCTGGGAATAACGATCTTTGGGTAAGTCATCTGCAATTGATCCAGAACTTATTATATCCGCTCTTCTCTAGTCTTGCATGGATGACTTTGATATTCTTTTTTGGCCACTTCCTGCAGCTTCCTTCTGTGATAGCTGTCCTCCTGGCCGCTAAGGGTCAGTTGGTATACTTTCAGAATCCAAGGTTGACTGAAGCTATGTAGGCACCAGACGTCTCTCTTATTAATGGAGTCTATCATCTCTACTATTCAGTATCAACTTTCAAATCACAGAACTCAGCTATTGGTCTTGCGACATCTACCAGCATGGGTCTGAATTCATGGACCGACCATGGCTCTATTGGTATCCGGTCCAGCTCCTCGAAGCCATACAATGCAATTGATGGCAATCTCTTTAATGATGGAGGAAAATATTACATGAACTTTGGTTCTTTCTGGCATGATATTTACCAGGCACCAATGGGCTCAGCCGCAACCACCATTTCCTCCTCAGCACACAACATCGCCTATAATCCTTCAGGAACCCATGCCGTTGAAGGAGCATTCATGTACAAGCACGGTGGGTATTACTATCTCTTTTACTCTGCTGGCATCTGCTGTGGCTATGACAAGTCCAGGCCAGCTTCAGGACAAGAGTATAAGATTAAAGTTTGCCGTTCGACCTCAGCGACAGGGAACTTCGTAAGCGGGCATAGACTACATTGGAGGTTGCAGAAACTGATTGGAATCTAGATTGATGAAAATGGTGTTGCTTGCACTAATGGTGGTGGGACGGTTGTTCTTGAAAGCCATGGAACTGTCTACGGACCTGGTGGACAGTATGTCTTCCCTAAATAAGCCTCTCCCTGCCAGCCTGATAAACTTGCTATAAATACTGATTATCCTCAGGGGCGTCTTCACAGATCCTACTCTTGGACCTGTTCTGTATTACCACTATGTGGACACCAGGATCGGCTATGCAGACGGCCAAAAGCTCTTTGGATGGAACGTGATTGACTTCTCTAGTGGATGGCCTGTGGTGTGAATTGGCCGTATTATTTCCACATTCCTATTTACTCTACAGCAGTCAGATTTCCTCGGCCAAATGTGTTAAGGGTTCTGGCACATTTGCTGATCGACGCTTAGTACTGTATGAATGAGAGGTGGTGGGCGGAAATCAGTGGAAGAAAGTATTAAGATATCAAAGAGTATCCCTAGTTTAGAAAGCTTTATCTGCAGAGTGTAGAGAGTCTGTGTAAGCTTAACCTAAAATATAACTATGCTACTGCACTAATTCATCACCTATAATAAATAGTGAAGAATGTACAGCGCTTTGATACTATTATTTCTTAGTATATTTTACTTAAGATCTAGGTTACTCTCTGTATCATGCCTAGCATTCTCATGCATTCCACAGGCAAGAGATCAGATACTTGTGTTAAATTTCTTCAGATTAGTCAATATATTCACTGTTATCCTAGGCCCCCTTTTTTGCCTTTATGTAGCAAGTAAAGCTAAGACAGCATGCGTTTATCATTCTCAGAGCAAGGATAGAATGGATCATTCACAGTAAACATCCAGACTTTATTCTGAATTAGGAGGAGTTAGCCCTTAACTTCCCATGCATCAACTATCTGTAAGGGAAAAAATTCACATATGAGAGAATAACCTAGTCGTTGAGTACTTAAGCGGTTGTAGCCCCCTTGATGGCTGAGAAAAGAGTTAGACCAGACGAAATCATCATGCCCAGTAGCTTCCAAAAATAACGCTAACCGCTGATCAATAAAGGTACAGAGAACACAACCAGTGTCGACAAGGAAAATCACAGTCCTGATAATTGGGTGATAATGTTGAAATCCAATTGTGGAAATAAATATAAACATGGCATCAAGGTATAAAAGTCAGCATTACCAGGGCCTCTAACACTCAAGAATTGAGGCTGGCATGCCATTCTATAGTGAATCTCCCGGAAAATGCGGAGACTCTGAAAACCGGCAGTGATCAGGCCTGGCAAATACCATTGGTGGATATGACTGTGTTACAGTGCCCTCCCTGATGGAGGATAGAGTTTAGTATCCTATTACAGCAATCCTAAAATCTGAGCGCAACAATGGAGAACGTGGGAATGCATCTCCCTGACAAGCTATCATATTTTAAGGGTTGTTTATACACAAGCTGATCCCTCCGCAAATTACTGCTAGGCGCTCTCATGAGCCAGACATAATTAAATGAGAAGCATTCAGGAGATTCTGGGGTCCTCATCTTACTCCTTCCTGACATGGATCATAAGTGTCTTTCTTTGTCTTCTTCTTTCGTCTGGATCAGTTGAGGAGCTCTACACCATGCCACCGTCAACAAGCCCTTATATTCAGGTGTTCCTTGAAATCTATAGTAGTTATTTTCGTGTGTTGACATGTCGCTATGCTTGTCTAATACAAACCCTTAAGATATCACTGGGCTTAATAGCAAGGTTAACTTAAACTAATTCTAGAGAGTTTATTTGGTCTTCTAGAGGGACTGCTTCTTTAAGTACATCTCTAAGGTCTAGATTGGATAATCTCCTGAGGGTGGCTTTCATAATTTGGACAGCAAGTTTATATTGCCTGGAGAATAAGTATACATAGTAAGGAACAGGGGAGACTTCCCACCTCTAGATAAATTCAGACAAAGGACCGGCAGTTGGTTCTTATTTCCAGCTAGCCTCTCAGTAACCTAGACTATGGCCACAGGGCTAAGGAGACAGCATTCTTCATGAAGATAACAAGTATCCCCCTAAGATATTCTTATAAGCAGTAATCTGCTTGTCTTCTAATTTTTATCACCGCTTTGTGAGAGAACCACTGGATCCTCATGGCTTATAGGAGCAAAACCAGTAAGTCCGTACTTAGGAAGAACCCTGCAGACACTTTCATTATGAATAGGCAGGTCTACAAGGATAGCGCCGTCTAGATGGACGGTCTTGTCATCGGCACCGCCAGACTGACCATCAGTATTAGCACCAAATGGACTACAATACTAGTTAATTGTTGACTTCCAAATCACCCGTCTTGAAAAGATTTGAAATCTGAAGCCCATCGGCGCAGCGATGATTGCCGCTGGTTCCGAGATGAAGTGATTGTGAGGCTGTGAACCCTAGTCGATCCACATTTTCTCACTAAATCGTACAGTGAGTCTTCTGGACCCCTACGCTGGCATGGCCTCTCTCACGTCCCAATGTAACCAAAGACAGGGATATTTCCCACCCATCTCATCTCGTGCCTTTGACAGTTGAGTTGGCCACGAAGAACATACCATTCGAGGGCTTGCACACCCGGCCGCCTTCTGTTTGATAACCTCTTGGCAGCAATCGGAGCATCATGTGAGAAACTCGTATCGTGGATTGCAAATTTAATCCGCAGATATTGCATTCGCAGGGGAGAATATTTGCAGTAGACTCTGTGGCTCTTGTGAATGAATGTCACGTGTGGTTGGCGCCTTGGAGTGACTCATACACCAATCTTAAAACCTCATACGATCAAACCTTTTCAGCTGCTCATCTACTCTGTTTTACCAGACAACTGTTGATCAATGGGAATGTCTCGGCAGTCGCATGGCCCAGGCCTTGATCGGCTGTCCCAACTGCCCAGCGAGATTTTAGTCACCATCTTTCAGCAGTGTGCCGATTTTTCCTCGGTGTGGAGTCTCATGCGCACATCGAAAATGATGTTATCTGTGTTTAATGATGGAGCCTGTGACATTGTTTCTGGCGTTATGCTCTTAGTTGTGCCTGTCCAGACTCGGATCGTTATGCAGGGAATCCTCACCATGCACATCGGCACCTTTTCTCAATGGGAAAAATAAAGCGACGTCCTCCGTTATTTCATGAGCAGTAGCATCCGACCAGCAAATAGGATTATAGCATCGTCGGCACAGCTGCGCAAGTTTGTCTATCTCTCCCACTATATCCATGTCCTGGCACATCTATGCATCGAACGAATGATCCAGCGATGTCTTGAGGGTCCATTAGGCCAACGACAGTATCCCCCAGGCTTTGGGCTTCCCACATGGACAGAAGAGCAAAGGACTGTTCTTGCATTTTGGCGCCTACTATTCTGGAATCAACTCAAGATTGAAGGTGCAAAGGGGTCACTGGGATGGTCCATAGATCAGCTAGAACGACTGGCCCGGAGCGATCTCCATGATCATTATCATTACAATGCTCCGCTCTTACAGGGGTTTGCAGCTTTGGGTCTCATTGCTGAGATCTCACCGGTTGAAAGGTCCTTTGACCTCTCCGAGAGTCCGGCTCGAGATTCCTTTTCACTGCCGAGCATGCCCAGTGAGTTTGATTGGGTAGAGTTTGACTGGGTCTGCGAGCCTCCTCCTTCATCAAAAGCTATTACCCAGGGTCGGACGTTTGAAGACTGTGACCATGATTTAGCTGTCATGTTCCCCCTAAAACAATCAGGGCACCCTCAGCAAAGAGGGGACGATGAGTCTAGCCCAGAGGCAGCCCAAGACCCTAGCCATGATCTCAGGGCGGGATCAAGTCCTGAACACAGTCTTGACCACAGCCGCGAGTCTCCGTCTCAGTCTCGTCCGGACTTGACAGGTGAAGCCATACAGCCACCTAGGCGACCAGCTCGATTTTTCTACGGAACAGACTCCGAGGACGTATCGTCTGACGACAATGAATGGAGCACCGCTGAGGACTTCCAGGAAGACACAGAAGACGAAGAATCAAGCTCAGACTCGGGCTCTGACACAAGCTGGGATGGCCCTAGAAGAGGCGTAAATATCTGCATATATAGAGACCCCACCCTGTCTCCTCCAGATGAATTTTATAACCGGGGCCGGCCGCTCCCCTATGCGCCTCGACCGGTTCGTGATTATGGGTCCCAGTCCCTGCGGGGTCCGGAGTGGGAAGACCTTGATCGAGAACCGCTCGGTATCCAATTCTGGCGCAGTATGAGTGGGGATCCTCCAGCCGGACCGGCCAAGTATATGCAGTTCCACCCCTATGCTCGTTATGGATTCGCATTCTGGGAGGAGCAGCGGATGATGCAGCTAGGATTATGGTCGCACCAGGCCCTTGACGATCCAGTCGAGTACTACCGACGATGGTATACCTTTCTGAGTCAAGAGGATAGAAGCAGAACTTACGGTATATAGATGATGATTACGAATGATTTTAGTCGGTCAATCGAGCATATGATGCATTCGAACCAGTCTACCATTTAACTCAGTACACGTGACTTCCTCCAAGGAGTACCTCCACCTTTTACCTATCCGGATACAGCTGTCCAGGTATTTTCACATCTCATACGTACAGAACCCTGTGTAGAACTCGACTGGGTATGTCCCCTTCTTTGTAGTATGGGTGACATGCAGAGTATAATCATAGGCGACCCTGCCATGCATACAATATTGTTAGTGCATACAACCACAATCGCAAGGGAAGAAGAGAAGTAGTACATACGCAGCCAGAGCGTAGGTCTCTGGATTCTTCATGGCTTTGGACTTTGTGAACCTCTTGCCGTTTTTTCGGAGCTTATTTCCAGCCATCCGCTGGGAGTCGTATTCCTCAACACCATCCATCTCTGAGCCCCAATACAGATGAAATAATTCGTGATATGCAATCCGTCCGGCCGGAACCACTTTAGAGATAGATTGGACTTCATCTTTGTTGGAAGGTGGTTGGTTATTTTCGAATAATTTGCTTGGGAGTGCTGAGGCTTCGACGGACCGTAATCGTCCAGCTTTGAAGTACTTATGATCAATGCAAAGTGTGATGGCGCCGAAAGACCCTTCATTGAAGGTAAAAGCGACGACGCCGTCGACATTCGTACAAGGACCGAGCGTGGGATCTTCAGCGTATTTTTTTATCGAAGACGTAAGCCATAAGGGCCTCACTCCAGTGCTATCTCTCCATCAGCAATTAACAATGTTGCTCCGAGCAGGACAGGTACCGGGTAAATAAACTTGGGGTCTTTATTCCACTCCTGTGCGGCTTCCTTGCGACGATTCCTTATTTCCCTGCTATCCTTGATGAGATATGGCTCGCCGTTCTCCTTGAACATGGGGTTGCCGCTGGCGTCTTTCATCTGGGTGCTCATGGTCTCGCGAACCCTCCACTTGTCCCCGCAGAAGAGAAAGGGACGACGTCTGTTCTGTCCATTATTGGTTCGGCCACCGACCTCCATCCAATTCCTCACTCCGTGCATTCTGTCTGTCCAGGACAGTTAGTTTCTATGTCTTCCCCATGAATGTGGTGTGGCCACTTGCTTTGGATAATTGCCAGATCCTCCTCTGATGGCCGGAAGAACAGCGTGTTTATCAGGCGTGTCGCTTCGTCTGTCGTTTTCGCGGTTGCATCCTCAAGATCGAGCGTTGCTTGGATTGCAGTACCCGCTAACACATATGCATCGTCGAAGAGGGCGTTCAGCTTAGCCTCGCCATAGGCGCTGCAGTGGCCCCCGTGTGCATTCGGGTCAACTGAGTAGCGAAACATGTCTCCCAGCTCTCTTCTAGCAGCCCAGTCCAGCTGGCCATGGCCATTGATGATTGCTATGATGGCGAGCAGCAGTGCTGGCGAAAGTACTAGCCGTGGGAGGATCATTGCATGCACCCGACAAAGAGTCAATCTCTTCTGCTTGAGATAAGAATTCAATTGGAACGGACGGTCTTTCCTCCTTGCTTTTAGCTTGCAGAGTTCTATATAACTGCTTTCTCTTGCCGATATCCTTGTAAAACACTAATATGGCGCATCTAGATGATCAGACGACTGTATCTTGGCACATGGAAAATACGCGAATGCAACCTCGCAATTTCAGGCCTTCAATAGCCCGACGCTATATAGACCCCTGGACAAGCCTTCTTGGCTTAGCTTGCGCGAATAGGACCCTGCTCACTAGCTTCCTGACTGCTGCAAGGTACTGGAGATAGCACAGCGCTAAGCATACCTGGTCTAGGAGGGTTAGCCTTTCTCATTATCCAATTTAGCCATCGAGAGGCAACCCGGTCCTACGAGCTCAGAATGATTGCGGAGCCCCCCCTTCTGTTTTTTTTTTTTTTTTTTTCATTTAATGTCTCACTTCCCGGGCTTGCCAGAAGAGCAGTCATAGTTGAGAAATTGAACGACTATGCTAATCAAGTGTCTCAGACTGCTGTGGCTAGGCCTTGCCTATGCCCATGATCACTCTCACTACGCCCATGAGCGCGGCCGTTTCCACCATCCACCTGTCCAGCGGGACATGGTTCAGCCCTACATCGGTACAAGACTGCTGGGCACAATTGATGTGCTCGCTCCACCGGTGTTAGTGGGAGATACGCCTGCACTGCCGCCTGGATCTCCTCAGGTCAGTCGATACCCTCTCTCTAGCGGAGCAAAACAATGGCTGACATATACAGCCGGCGCCAAGCTACATGAAAGACAATGTCAACAACTTCTTCGGTAGCACGCCAGATCATGGCTCCATGACGGGCCCTGTGCTTGGACCAGTGAATTCAACGGTGAATGGCGAGAGGCACGGGCTGATTCTTGCTGCAAAAGTCAGTAGTGACGACTACTGGCTGTCAAGTCTAGGGAGGGCGGGATCGATGCCCTTCGCCTCCGCCGGGTACCAATTCTTTCGTAACGTCAAGGACTTTGGCGCCGTCGGAGACGGGGTCACGGACAACACAGCGGCCATTAGCCAGGCCGTGGCAGCGTTCAGCTCGTCGGACCATTCGACCCTGCGCTGTGGGGAGAAGTGTGGCTCGACCTCCGCGCTAGGTGCCGTGGTATACTTTCCTGCTGGGACATACCCCATCAGCACGCCCATCGTACAGTACTATTACACGCAATTCGTGGGCAATCCCACCCTCAAGCCTGTAATTAAGGGCGCGAAGAATTTCACCGGCATTGCGCTGGTCGATACGGACTTTTACATCCCCGGCGGCAATGGGGCTGAATAGTATATCAATCAGAGTAATTTCTACCGGCCGATCCGCAATTTCGTCTTTGATATGACCGGAATGAACTGGACCAACACCGACAAGGATCAGACATATGTCCAGCGGGCGTCCATTGGCAGGTTGGCCAGGCGACGTCCATCACCAACTGCTATTTCGAATGGCCGTCTCCACGGCAGACCATTCGGCGACAGCCGTGGGTATCTACATGGAGAATGGCAGTGGTGGGATGGTGTCCGATCTGACCTTTACAGGCGGGTAAGTCTTTGCTTACACTCACTGCGATTGGTCAGTAGACCTTGGCTAATCGGAGAATGAATGACTGCTAGAAATATAGGTTTCCTCGCTGGTAGTCAGCAGTTTACCGCCATCAACCTCCAGTTCACTTCCTGTCTGACGGCCATCAAGTCCATCTGGAATTGGGGCTTCACTTGGAAGAACATCTACGTTCTGTCATGCTATATCGCTATCGACGCTACCGAGTATTCGGGGGTGGGCAATCAGGGAACGGGCTCCATCGCGGTGGTGGATTCCCACTTCAATGGGGTCCCGTATGCCATCACCATTGCCCACACGGCAGATGAGCAGCCGAACATTGTCCTTGATAATTTGCTCATCGAGAACCCGGCATCCGTTGTCCTCATCTCCGGCGGAGAGACTATCCTGCCTGGCTCAACCGGCGCGCTCTACTTCAACTCCTGGGTCAGTGGGTATCGGTTTCTGCCCGATGGTTCCGCAGGTAAATCAAATGGGTTTATTAATCCCGCGCCAATCAAACCATCTCTGTTGGTGGACGGCTCCGGCGCCTTTTTCCGCAAGCCAAAGCCGCAGTATGTGGGCGAGACTCCTGTCGTGGCCACCGACGGCACAGGAGACCAGGCCATGGCCATTAGTGAACTCCTATCAAGCTACCGGGCATCTGTCATTTTCTTTCCCGCTGGGGTATACTTGGTCGAAAGCACCGTCCATATTCCCGTCGGGAGCAAGATTATTGGCTCCGGTTGGAGTCAGATTATGGGGACTGGATCCGCATTCGAGGACGAGAGTAAACCCAACGTCGTGGTCCGGGTGGGTCAGAAGGGGGACCAGGGAGTGGTAGAGATTACGGATATGCTCTTCACCGTCAAGGGAGCCACGGCCGGTGCAGCCCTGATGGAATGGAATGTCCACGGGAGTAACCAAGGCAGCGGTGAGTTCTGGCCCTTCCCCCCGGTTCATTCCACGTGCACCGCGTTCTGACATTCTATAGCCGCTATGTGGGACAGTCGCTTCCGCGTCGGTGGCGCCAACGGCAGCAATCTGGGTCTTGCCAATTGTCCCATCGGAGGGGACGCGGTGAACAAAAAGTGCATGGGTGCCTCGATGTTGATGCACATTACCAGCGATGCGTCAGGCTACTTTGAAAATGTTGGGCGTGGGTGGCAGACCATGACTTAGACAGTCCTCTGAATGCGCTTGCCACCGAAAGCCCTGCTGGCGTGCCGCTACCGATATCTCAGTCTACGTTGGACGGGGCATACTTATCGAGTCTCAGGGGCCAACGTGGCTCTACGGCACGGCCAGCGAGCATGCACAAATGTACCAGTACCAGCTTTTGAATGCAGCAAATATCTACATGGGTCATATGCAGACAGAGACACCGTACTACCAGCCCAAGCCTAATGCCCTCTCGCCCTACACGGCGAATAACTTTCCCTCAGATCCAACTTACCTGGACTGCTCGGATGACTTCTGTCGGGGCGCGTGGGCGCTATGAGTCCTCAATTCAACCGATGTCTTCATCTACTCGGCGGGATTCTATTCCTTCTTCCAGGGCTACGACGAGAGCTGCGTATCCGACGAGCACTGCCAGCAGTCCCTCATCCAGACCAATTATGCAAAGGGACTGTGGATATACAACATCTTCACCAAAGGCAACGTGGAGATCGTGTCGCCTGAGGGAGGTCTGCCCGCATTACTATTCAACGCCACAACGCGGAATGGATTCACCAGCGAGATTGCGGCGTGGCTGTCCCTGTCAACCGGTGGTGGAGACATTGGATCTGACGGCGATGACTCGGGAGCGGTTTATATTGATCCCGTTATATGGAGTGAACCAGACGATGGCAGGAATATCTCCTGCTACCCGCCGTGCACCTACATATTGCCTCCCACAACGCTGCCAACTCCAACAACGTTTGTGTATCCGACTCTGGTAACTGACATTCGTGTTGGCTATGAGGTGCCCACAGCCTACGTTTACCTGGGGAATACTACCACCACGACCACGTACATTATGAGCACTACGATGACCACTCGCGATTCCGGATGTCGTGACCCCTGTGGTTTCGTTCTGGGACGTTGCCATTGAACCTAACGTGACGTCTTCAGTCATCATACCAATTCCGAGCATCATTCAGGGTGCCTTCAACATTACCTGGTCGCCTCTGGTACGTAATTCCACTACCTACCCCGGGACTGTCGTGCCTTTCTATCCACCCCCGTGGACACCGGAGCCGCCGAGCTCGACTCCGAGCCCGACGTCAACGTCAACGTCAACTACCACGACTGGCGGAGGGTCAAAGACGACTGGGAGCCATGACCTTGATTACCCTCATGTGACGCATCACAGAGGCCCACCCAAGCGGCCAAGCCGAAATGCACTGACCGCAAGATCTGTGGCGGCGGGTGTCATAAGGGCCTTGGTGGACTCCTTAACAGAGTCTTTCACGTGTGTAAACCTTGCTGGACGGACTGTGGGGGGTTTGGACTGTATGCATCATCCTCTTTATCCCTGATTGCGCTTTCTAACTAGAACAGCTCCAAATGACTTCCCGAATGACCCGAACGATACACCGGATGATGATGACCCCAATGATGATCCATCAAGCTCTATGTCTGAATGCTCAACTGCAACCTATAGCTCCTGCAGCACGGCATGTATCACAGCATCCTCCACTAGTTCGTGCTCATCAACGTGCAGAGGTACCTTATCCTTCCCTTCAACCCCTCAAGTTCTCGTGCTTTTCCTGGCTAACTCTCTAGACATCATGGGCTGCGACACAACCGGCACTTCAATAGTCAGCACCTATACCCTACCACCCATCCTGGTATGCACCGTCGAGACCTGGTCCGATGCGGGTTACACGGCCAGCGACGTAGCCGCTGACTGGGCTGCAGGCTCCTCAATCTACAGCTCTGTGCACTTTGGCTCCACCTCCGGACCAATCACTAGCGGCCCCGGTCCAACATCCGCCGGCGGCGGTGGCGGCGGCAGTGGCACCGTTACGACAATCACAAAGGTGGTGATCGAGACAGAGACACTAACTACCACATACGCTGCGAGCCTAGGCGTGGTAGGAATGGCAGCCGCCTGGCAATTAGGGTATCGCAACTTCCCAGTCAGCGACTACGACCTCGACTTCTACAGCGTCTCGGAGACGCGCAATATCTGCGAAAGGAAATTCTCGACGGAGTACGGGGCTGCTTCGCCGCGACCGAAGACATGGTCAGATATTCCGCAGAGCGTCACGTTCTTCTCGATCCTGGATGTGCTATCGACAAAGTATACGAACTGTATCTATACGAATGCCGCCGCGCCCAGCCCAGGAGATGGTGGGACGGTCAGGTGTGATGGTCTGACATTTTGCCGTGTTATATTAAGACGGGACCGCCCATGGGGTGTAATCCAGATATGCTGGCTGGGTGGCTGACGAGTATTAAGCCGCTGGTTAATTGTCCGGTGGCGACGATGACGAGCTCGGTATATACTATGACGGCTACCGTGACGGAGACTCTGACGACGACAATACCATAGTTCATTCTGGTTCTTCCTCTGGTAATCCTGGCTCAACAGATGCTTCTATTTGACTTTCATATGGTCTTTCGCATCTGTAGACTTCCATTGACGCGGGCTACACTCTCATGCATGGACTATTCCAGAAGAAGGCACGTCAGCGTACAATGTATTTCTCATCCATTACTGCCCCAGTGACAAATGGCTGCCTCTGCCATGTGGCTCTCCCGGATCATCCCAGTCGTGGCTTCATCTATCAAACATATCCATTCTTGCCTGTAACTAATCTTGCATTAACTCTCAAGGCTACATTATATGACAACTAGATCGGCACAATAGGCTTCCCTTCAATTTTCTCCACCTTCTCTACAGCTCGTCGGTAACCCTGCGAGTTCTGAATCGCCCCATCCAGCCGCGGATACTCCTTTCGAGCAATGATAGACAGATTGAGCGCCGCAATAACCGGGATGCTCATCTGGATATCCGCCGCGGTCAGCTGCGAACCGCACAGAAACGGCCTCTCCTCGGGCGCAGACGCCAGACGGTCCTCGAGGAAGCGGAAATGGGTGCGCAGCTCTTGCTCGAGGAACTCGACGCTCACTTTGCCGGTGATGAACCCAGTGATGGGTTTGATAAAGAAGGGGTCGGGGACATTTTCATTGCTGGCTTCATCAGCATATATATGATGGAATAGTGCTGGAACAAAATCCCATTCATGATCAGCTGCACCTGGATCGATGAAACTCCCCTCTGCATAGTGCATGTAGTATCGACAGCGCATCCAGGACTCGGTCTCGCCGCCCAGCTGGCCCTCGCGACCGGGCTGATAGCGCTCGGGAACGAGGCATGTGTTGGGTCCGCTGAAATGATCGAGTAAGTACTCCATGATGGCGGCCGACTCGACCAGGACCATGGACTGGGAGGCGTCCTGTGTTGGATCGAGACTATGGGAGATTTCCCCAGTACCCTTCTATGAAGATAACAGGGTATTGGCCCCCATCCATACGATAGAGCCTTGTATGACCAAAGCAGTAGAACGAGTGGTACACAAGGCCGTGCTTTGAGAAGACGGGTGCCAAAGCACGAGCCTGCACCAATGGCCTTTGTCCAAAATCTACAACCAGGGCGGGGACTATATCATTCCAGCCTGGGTGGAGAAGGGAGCAAATGGCTCGTGCACGCGCCTGGTCTTTGGATATAAACAAGGCGCCTTTTTGACGAGCGGAGAGATGTCTCAAGACAATCTCGGCTTCAATTTAGAATTGGCTGCCTTACTTTGTTGGCCAATGATGCCTGTTGACGAGTGTACTATGATGGATTCCTAGGGTGATCGAGTACTGTGCCTTAAATTAGATAACTGAGAACCCCCGGAGGCCGATGTCGAAGTAGGAACGACTATCAAACGCCAGCGGCGGCAGTGGCACTTAAGCGAACACTACCAATCTCGCCAGGGTGACTATTCTCTTCGGAAACTGTCAGGCTGTCCAAGCCCTCAACAACAACACGCCATTTGCTTTACCGTCCGCGGAGGCACATTATATCAGCTGTCCAGCCATTTAGTTAGCGACGTTTTCAGTCTTCCACTCCTCGGCCAATTAGAGTGCAGTGTCATCGCAACAATATTTGCGGTGGGCCTTTGCTCCTTTGTTCAACAGATATTCAACCACATCCTTATGACCGAATACGGCCAGAAACAGAGCTGTACGGCCGTATCCATCTTCCTCGTCGACTTTAGCTCCATGCTTAATCAGAGCTTCGACTGACTTGACGTCGCCTTTGCTAGCAGCTGCATGAAGAGTGGTCCGCCCGATTTTATTTGTGCGGTGAACACTTGCTCCGTTCTTGAGCAAAAGTTCAACCACATCTCCATGTCCACCAGCAACAGCATGTATGAGAGGAGTGCCGTCAAGATCACATACGTCAATATCTGCGCCTTCCTCAGCTAAGAGCTGGACAACACGCTGGTGACTGTGTCTCGCTGCCTCTCAGAGGGCCGCATCCACCCAGTCATCACAGAGGAGAACGGTTTTGACTTTTTGGAGAACAGTCGAAACTATCTTCGAATGCACATTCGCACTTGCCTGAGCAAGGGCTTTCCCGTATACATCAATATTGATCCTGCCCTTTTTGAAATTTCGGATTGCAAGCTCCAGAGTCCGTTCCTCCCCTTCAGAACAGGCCCATAGAAGTGGCTGTCGTTCGCCATTCTCCTGACTAATTTTGTAGAGGAAATCAATGAGCTGATGATAAAAGGCCTGCGATGTTCGAGCGAATGAAGATATGTCTGTGACTGTGCCCAAATTTGCCGCAATGAGGAGCATAGCCAGTGTTGAATACTGAGACCTTGAGTGGAATACAAAAGCAAAAATATGGGATTAGAACGAAGACACGGATACTGCCCAGCAACTATCGTTGACAGTTTGTTAGTGAGGTAACTTGGAACAGAATCAAACCAGACTGAGAACCGCGCATTTATGCGAAGATTGATTGAGCATTACCTACTACCACGGAGCAGCGTTGTGGCGTCCCTTGGGCAGTGCACATTTGTTTCACCAACGAGGTTGGTCACACGTGGGTGATGCCAATATCTTTGCTCCAGGTCAACTCTCTAAGAGTTGCACGCCATCCATTTTTGGAATCGTCCAGTCATTTGCTCAAGCTCCATCCATTCCGCATGCCTTTCCGCGGTGGCTATTTGTAAACAGCTGATCTACCCTGTACCCGTTCTGGTGCAGCCTTGAACCAGCTTTGCATCTATCTAGTGATGGGCAGGCATCTCATCGTGGTTCTGGGGATTACTACTACTCGCTCGGCCACATATGGATGGGTGAGGAAGTCAAGATCTGCCCTTACTTGCTTTGTTGATTTAGGTGCTATTCACTAAAGTCTCTGCAGTTTATAATGCTGTACATATATAGTACCTACTTGTTCACCATGGAAACCCGCCTCCGCCTCCGTAGCATGGCGTAAATTTGCTAGCCAACGCCTTCTGTTTCATTTCCTCGTTGAATTCCCTCCAATCGCCGCGACGTCGAATCAAATCAACATCCGCGTACGACCCTCCTGTCTTTAAATGGACATAGACATACTCCCAGCCACGCTTGGTCGGAACCCTTTCAATTTCTACCCTCCATCCAGGCCTCAGTGTCCCATCTGGTTTGAAAATCTTCTGATCTATGTCTGACGGCTTTTCTTTAGGGCGGAGAACCAGTTGAAAGTTCTGGGAACACTTTTGTGTGGCTCCTCTAGCAGGGATTCTTTCGGGAGGATCATTTTGAGTAATCCGCTTCCCACGGCTTTCGTATTTAGCCCCACGGCGCCAGGCTATGCTCATTAGTGCAACTCTTATGTAGACATAGAAGAACTACTCACGCATCAAGACGTGTGAGAATTTCCCCATGATGATCTTTGCAGTGACAAACCAACTAGATTGTCAGTTAGACCTGATCTGGTCAGAATGGTACTTGCTCTCTTGAATCTGAATTTGTGGTCTTATATATATTGAGGAAAATCTGACAACACGAATTAGTACATTACAGGCAACTTTACGGTAGGTGAATCCTGCGTCTTTCCAACTCTGCCTGTGACGATGTCTGTTTACTGTTACAGGTATATTCCTGCAGCCAGGCATGATTGTAATGTTGGCTTATTTTACATACAGAATTTAATACGCCGAGACTCGTAGACCCCTTGTAATGTATCTCTCCAAAAATCGTTTCTCGTACAAGTAGCAACTTAGCAGCTCTCGGTAGTGATTTCCATGACCCATACGGTTGGATATCTCGGAATTAGATCCATGGCTATCTATCGTATGTGAGCGTAATTTTAGAGGTATACAGGCTTATTTACCAATGCAATCTATCCACATCCATTGGATTCCCAGCTCACTAACGCTATTTTCGTACGTTTACCGCGTCATACCATGTATGTGTAACCAACTCGAACCGATGATTGGCTTGGAACCATTACCTTAATAAAGAGCAGAAAACATTATTCTTTAGACCGGAGAGCTCCTGCAGTACTTCCGGAAATCAGTGTCACGACCTCCACTCTTTCATTGTTTCGCGAACCCTAATGCCAAGGGCCACTAGTCTATAATGAGCATACCCGGAATATCAATGTTCCGTATTAATCTTCTTACGAGATCTTTGAATCTTTGATCCGCTTCCGATGTGTCCTCGAACTTAGGTAAGTTGTTGAAATCAGTTGCGCTAGTAAAGTTTCCGTTTTACTAGTAATTTGCATGGCAAATCAGAATGGAAGGAAGGTCTGATTCCTCTAAACGAATGACGATCTACTCGATATTTATACCTTCGATATGATATTCGATATCTAACAAACGCAATCATCTGAGGCAGTGCTGAAGTCGAATAAATCAGTCGAATCTTATCCCGATTAGGTAGGCGGTAATATGATTCAACATAAAGTATACTACTGTTTATCGCGAAACATCTAAGCCGAGACCTGGGGCCAAAGTACTGTACCTTTTCGTCGCTTGGTGTTATTAACTGCTTCTTGCTCTATGGATATCTCCATATTCACGGGAGTTAAACCATGAGTATGATTGCCACGCTAAACTGAACATGAAGGAAGTCCAAGTCCGTCCTCTGACACGAAGTGTCGATGAAAACTCAATGGCAGCGGTAAATCCTCCGATACTGCACGTCTGTCGCAGTACCTCCCCTCGTAGGGCCCCAGAGGCGTACTGTCATGTCTTCGGAGCCTGACGCCAACCGCCGGCCGTCGGGCGAAAATGCTACCGACCGAACCCCGCCTGAATGGCCCTCGAGAACCTGGATAAACTTTCCCGTTGCGGGCGAAAATGCCACCGAGCGAATCCCACCCGAATGGCCCTCGAGAGTCTGGGTGAATGCGCCCGTCGCTGGGTACCGGAGATGCACTTTGTAATCAAGAGAGCCAGACGCCAGCAGTCGGCCGTCAGGCGAGAAGGCCACCGAGTAAACTCTACCGGTATGGCCATCGAGAACCCGTTGCAGCACGCCCGTCGCAGGATCCCATAGGCGTACTGTGTTATCGCCGGAACCGGTCGCCAGTCGTCGGCCGTCAGGCGAGAAGGCTACCGACCAAACCGACCAACCTCTAATGTAATGACCCTCGAGAGTCCGTTGCAGCACGCCCGTCGCAGAGTCCCATATGCTTGTTGTGTTATAGTCGGAGCCGGAAGCCAGAAGCCGGCCATCAGGCGAGAAGGCCACCGACACAACCGAACCCGAATGGTTTTCGATGGCCTCGGAATCTGCGCCCAATCTTTCCTCAACTTGTGGTAATTTCCAGTCGTTATGGCCGTTGGTCTCGGTGACATGGCTAATGAGCGGTGGGATTTTTAAAATCCCCTCTTCCCTCTCCACGTCTTGAGAGATAATTCGACTTAGGATATCATTGGCATACGCAGCAGCAGTCATGGCCGCATATCCTTGCCATTCTTCGTTCTTGTGGGAATCGGAGTAGTCGCAGATGCCACGAATCACTATACACGGAAAATGATTCATTAACCCGGCCGCTTCCTTTTCAAAGCATAAAACGCCCTTTTCTGCGACTACTCTGTCGCGTATCAGGGCATCCTTCATTAACTGATTGGCTGATGCGATCAAGCCGTAGTGTATCGCGGGGTTGTCTTCATCCTGAGAGCGTGGGTTCCGAAAGGCTAAGCTGCTTGGATCATCACCGCAATTGATAGTGCAGGTTGCCCCACTTTCTAGCGGATGCACGACATGACTGTGGTACAGCCGGTCGCTCTTAAGATCGGGCCGCACATATCTTTTCCGTAACCTTGGCTTTCTCACGAGAACTTTGTTGACTGCTTCCTCAAGTCGATGACCATCCATCTCATACCGAGATCGAAGTCCGTTAACCGCTACACGGAGGACGGTAGGTGGCTGGTCGAGGAAACCTGTGGGCTGGAAGCTTTGGCCTTGAATTGTCTTTCCGAAGTCGTATTGAACCACGCCACCTCGGCCATTATAAGGAACACTGACCACAATATTCCCAAGGCGAATGTCATGATTTGGGCTTGGGGCTCCGCCTCCGATGCCGACCATTAAACCGATTCGAATATTTGGAAAGCTATGCATCATGTTTTCTGCGACTCGTGCTGCTGAAGACGTGCCGTATTCTCCCATGGGTAGGACAGATATCACCACATTATGGGTACCTATTCTGCCTAAGGTGTAATCGTTTGTGTTGTGAGACGACAAATACTTCGGACCTTCATGCTGTTCATCGAGAAAAGCTTGAGCGGCAACATATTCAGTGGTGATGGCGCAAATCCAACCAACTGTATACTTCCTTGGGTCAGACATTCCGAGTTCATGATGTGTATTGAGATACGTATTGGGTAGAGGCAAGACTTTCAAGGGCTTGGCCTCTTGGGATTTTGTTGCTTCCTCCTTGAACAGCAAGGGCGCGGGCAGACCTCCTTCAGCCTCGTCTAGTCACGTGATACAATCATACAGTTGAGAAATGCGCAGATATCCTTCCCAACAAGGTATGTAGATGTGACCCGTGCGAGCACCCAAGAATATCATCGGTTTCCTCAAAGAAATTCCTCTAAGCTGATTTGCAGGATCTTAAGCTACTATGGTACCCGCGCTATATATCCTCAACGGTCAGAACCGCATGGCGGAAGTGTCCCTCTGCGCTTTCCGTGCTTGCACGAACTGTGTCAACACACCATTCGAGAAAGGTGTCGAATCCCTGGCCTCGATTATCTTCGTATGCCTGCCAATTCCGGCGAATAAGGAGCTTTCAGCTAAGCAAAGAACTCTTCGATCGGATTCAAGTCTTGGGAATATGGAGGCAAAGCACTAGCTTCACACCCACTTCTGAACACATCTGCTCGAATCTCGATCCGTTCGGAGTGATGAAAAGATGCGTTATGCATGACTATTACAGATTTCGGCACTGGCCATTTCCCGCAACGCTAAAGAAGCTGCTCAATAAAATCCTCGAAGACGGATGCCCCCTCGGAACACTCGAGACAGAACGATACCATCTTGGGCATATGCAGGAAGTATTTGATAAGGCTGATCACGGTGGAACTTGGACACTTGGACCGGTGTCATACCGAGAGGAGACCAGCCGGTTCGTCTGAACCCTGTCCGCTTATCACACCCGATTCATCCACATAGACCAGATGGTATGAGCAAATTTCCGAGATCAGATGAGCGTATTCATCACGCAAATCGGCATTCCGTTCTTTAGCTTTTCGTGGAGCGTTCTACTTTGACCACCCTTGTCGATGCAGGGCGTCGCTAATCATGGATTTGGGAATGGATACGTCGAATTCATCTAGCAAGAACAGTTCCATCTCAGAAAGGTAGGAGTCCGGTTTCTCAGACAGATGGTCGCCCAAGGCCTCTAACATGACCGGTGTGATGCTTCGCGGCCGGGGAGGAGCTTTCATGGGACCGAAAACCCGCAGATTCGACTGGATCCTGAGGATTGCGCGTTTGCTGCAGCCAGCAGCTTGAGCTATCTGGGAGGTAGTTACTTCACCACTGCTGATCATGTCATGGATAAGCTCAAGCGTGGATTTAGCAAGATTCGGTGCCATGGTTCACTGCGCCACTATTATGGTGAGTTGTCGAGAAAGACGTGTGGTGGGGATGCTGGTCGTGAGGCATCGAGGTAGCCGCTGCCTTTGCATGACAGGTATTAAACAAAGATCCACCCCATACAATAATCCGGTACTCCACGATACAAGGCCTACAACCCAGGGTAATTTTTTGACTACGCCAAAAATAGATTAGCCCTACTTGGCATCAGGGTTTTGAGAAACAATGAAAGAGCGTAGATGGTGACACCGATTTCCGGAAGTACTGTAAAATACAGCCAAGATGGATTGACCACTATGTATATGATACGGTGCTGGTTGAGGCTGGGTTAGATGTAACGTATTCAAAGTATGGCGATTAACTGCTTTGCTTCAGATATCCGCTTGTTTCACACTCGAGATTGATTCATGGACTGTCCGCATTTGCCTTTTTCTGGTTCTCTTCTCCACCTTTGATGGCAAAGCAGCAGCTTTCAAAACCGTTAATTCATTCACTTCTTCAGTCGCGGACTTAGGTCGCAGAACTGGAACCCGAGTTTTGCCGCTGCCAACCTTTGCCTTCACACTCTTTTGCTTCCGGCGTTTGCTGGCCAGCTCCTGTGGATTTGGCTGAAGAATCTATTTGATCAGATCCTCGTCCAAACCGTCTGGGCCGAGCAAGCGGGTCGGTATGGTTTGCAAGGATTGATCATCGCTACCTTTCAGGATTGGTGATCCACTAGTATCATTATGGAGATCAGCAACGGGAGTCGTGCCTGGTTTGAATTTATACATGGTCAGCGGTTGCGGAAGGGGAGGGCCTCAGACTCTGACCATCTACCTCCGGCCTAAATAGCACTTGGTCTGGCTGACAGAGTTGCAGCAGTGAGGCCTCATCCCAAGCTTGGACATTCACCAGCTTCTTCGATCTTTTGCGGGCCCTTCCAAAAAGCTGGAATGCTTCCACAGGTGCGAGGCCGGATAGGATGGTTGACGCGTAGATCAACCTGTAACTCAGCAAATGGTAAAGTACGGGTGATATGCCCTGCAGACGAACCTTCGGATGTCTACTCAGCCCCCACAGCGGGTCTTGGCCAATCAGACGGATGTTCCCCAGGCGCCCGCCTTCTGCCTGAGAGCTGGTTTCCTTTTTCGGAAATATCCCAGGCATCAAGGACGCCACAACGGGAAGCTGCCTGGCGCGCTCCACAACTCGTGTTCATCAGGATCAACAAAATTGGAGATTGCAAGAACTTAAAACTGCGTGCTTCAGTCGTCTTCATCACTTCTTATTCTCACTGAGAATTATATTCACAACCAAAATCTCTGCATCCAACCATTGCAAACGATCCTCTCTCTTTCTCAATTTCTCACCAAGCAAACATGGCTGACTGTTACACCCTCCCCGCCGTCCCCGCGAAGCACTCCACCTTCATAGACTACGTCAACTCTCGTCCTCAAGAGTCAATCCCCGATCTTGTACGGCCGTACAACGAGTACGATGCAGTCCTGCGCAAGATCTACGCCCAACAACCATCCCACCCCACAGTCGCAGACAACCTCCTCAATGTGGTGCCGCTGTTCGACGCCAGTGGGTCAGCAGATCTTCGGATTCGCGCACGTGATCTGGTTTCGGAGCCAGAGCAGCTCAAGGCCAAGTATTTGATGCCACTGAAAGATGAGGATAGAAAAGCGAATGGGTCCCCAGCCGTGGTATCCTCCTTCAAGCAGTTCCAGACCAACTTCAACCTGTTCTCTGAGAGCGCGCTCAGTGATCTTGACTGGAGCAATGTGGTTGCAGCGGGAAGTGCAGTGACCACCTCTTTATTGCCCGTTCCTGAGGAGTACGGGGACTCGAAACGCGGCCTGCGCGAATACTACCATCAGAAATTTGCTCCAGCCTCGGATGTCGATCTGTTTTTGTATGGGTTGACGGAGGAGCAGGCCATTGAGAAGATCAAGCAGATCGAAACCCGCATCAAGGACTCGATCCTGGCTGAGACTTCCACCATTCGCACAAAAAATGCCATCACGATCGTGTCGCAGTACCCCACACGCCATGTTCAAATCGTCCTTCGAATCTACAAGTCCATCGCCGAGATTTTGACCGGGTTTGATGTCGACTGCTCGTGCGCAGCTTACGATGGTAGCCAAGTGTATCTGGCACCACGTGCGGTCGGTGCGTTTGTCACCCAAATCAACCATGTGGATCTGTCCAGACGGTCGCCGTCGTACGAGAATCGTCTTTCCAAGTACGCTCGTCGAGGATTCGAGGTGTTCTGGCCATCATTGGACCGCTCCAAAATTGATCCGGTATGCCGCGTGACCAATCATTGCGAGTGATACTGACTTTCACACAGACGATTTTTGAGCGCAGCTTCACCAGGACGCTCGGCCTTGCCCGGCTTTTAGTGCTGGAGAAGCTCCCGAAGCCTTCCGATCGGGATGCTTACATCGACAAGCGGCGCCGAGAGCGAGGCCGACCGGTTCCAATGCGAATCTCGAAGCAGCTGCGAGGCAACATCAAGAATGACTGGGACGACGAGGTGCCTGAATGGGTCGATGAAGAGGATGTGTCCGATTACCATACGTTTGTGAGTAATGCCTTGTTTGACGGCAAGCCAAAGACTAATCACATCAGACCATTCCTTATGGCGAAAGATTCCACGCTCGAAAGATTGAGAAACTGCTCTACACTAAGGATTTGCTGCTCAATGCGGAATGGAACAAACCCAAAGACCGCGAGGTCAACCTGCATCGGCATCCGGCTTTCTTCGGCAACTTTGAAGACGTGATCGAGGATTGCTGTGGCTTTTGTCCTGTCCCCATCACTCCGGAAGAGAAGGAATTGGCCGAGGAGGAGAGCAAGATTTATGTCTCGGGCAGAATCAAATTCCTCCAGGACAATCCCGGCCGCCAGGAGATTGGCAGTTTCAACCCTATCACCGAAATCGATTGGACTGGTCAGTGTTCCCTGATTTTATGGTGTCCGAACGCTAACTTGGACAGAAATGGCATACGTCGGAAACACAGCGGGCTTGTGTCAAGCGATCGTCGACAACGACGTGGAAGGCGTGAAGCAGTGGCTGTCGCACGACTTTGATGTGAACCGTCGCGATTTTACCGGTCGCACTCCGTTGCATCTGGCGGTCATGACCTCCACGCCCGAAATCGTTCAGTGTCTTGTTGACCACGGAGCTCGTTTGATCGCTCGACTGGCCGACGGACGCACGGCCTTACATCTCGCTGCGGCTCGAGGCCACGCCGAGATAATCAGGATCTTGCTGATGAAGAGCGAGGAGAATGAGGAGGAAGAAGCTCGCAAAGAGCAGTCGCGCAAGGGAGCCTCATCCGTTACAGAGGCCAACGATGGTGAGGAAGATGCCGAGCTCATCAGTCATCCTTCCGCTGAGAGCGAGGCAGATGCTCTGTCGTTTGCCACCGGTTCTTTTGTCAGAGTCCAAAAGGATGCAGATAGCGCACAGGACTCGGTGTCCGATGACTCAAGCGACCAGGGCCCTGACGTTTATGACATCAATGTGATCGCTTGGGACAGTCACGCCTCCCCTCTGCATCTCGCGATTTTGAATGGCCACGTCGCTGCTGTTGAGGAACTGGTATCCTCTTTCGGCGCGGATGTGCTTCTGCCGGTCAAATTGTTGCACGAGTACAACAACAGCCCGCGAGCTGCCATCCTCACCCTGGTCTTGGCTCTCCAACTTCCAATAGAGCAGGCGAAGGCGATGTCGACGAAGCTGCTACAACTGGGCGCCTCGCCGGCACAGGCAGGCCTTGATCAGAAGACTGCCGTGGCTCACATTGCGGCTTCTCCGAAATACACTGGGTTGCTGGACTCGTACCTGCAGCATGACCGTCCGGCAGTCGAACGGACAATCAACTACATTGCTACTAGTGGTTGGCAATTCAGCCCCAATGCCGAGACTGCGCTGACAACGGCGATCAAATCGGGGAATGTCATCGGAGCCTTGAAGTTGCTTGAAGCAGAAGCGAGCCCGACTATTGCCTTTGACGAATTCATTAAGTCAGCACAGGTGCACATCGATGGAATACGGAACGAGTCCTCCGAGCAAGTGAAGAGACGATTCGATGCTAATGTGACCCAGCCTATTATATTGAGTGTCCTCAAAGATCAGCCATCCGTGGCCCTGAAGCTTCTGGTCCGAGGCGCAGATCCCAATACACTGACTAAGGAAGGGTACCAGACGCAGCATGATGTTCACGCTAGGAGCTACCGACACGGCAGATCACTGCTGGATTGTGTGCGGGAAAAGCTGAAGGCTCTGCGTGCGTACAAGCCCGAGACTCACACCCGGGAGCCGCCCAGACCCTTGGAGCACGAGGACAGCTACTATCTATCCCCCTTCAAAGAAGACACATACCAGCTGTGGACGGCCAAAGCCGCTCTCCGCAGTGCCCACTCCCGTGTCGAGTCAGAGCAGAAGCTCTATGACGACGACGTGAAGGGTGCAGCGAATCGCAAGGGTGTCGAGGAGAAGAAGGCGGCCGTTCAACTGGCTCTCAACGAGTTTGAGAAGCTCGAGGAGGAATTGCTTGCCAGAGGCGCCAGAGAGTTCAAGCAGTTGTTTCCGGACATTGAAACGTCTTCTGATAACGGCAGGAATCATTACGGATCTTGCGTCACCAAGCCTGATCCGTTTAAAGTGACCTTTGACTTCAGGAGGCCGGATCTCAACGACATCACAAGGGAAGGTTATATCCAACTGTAGGTGCTCCTTCGATTCCTTCCGTGTGCTGCACGTCGCTTATGCTGACTGTGTTTAGGTTTGAGGCAGCGTGGTGTGGTGACCTTGAGACCATCAAATCACTCACCCTCGGGACATGGGGTCCAGACAAGCAGAGGCCGCCGCTGGAGATTGCTACGAAAGACCAGAGAAACTTCCACCCGTTCAATATTGCCGTTCTACGTGGACATTTGGACGTGGCGAAGGCGATCATCGCCATTGCACAAGTGCAGTACAAGCCCCAGGACGAGCAAGAAAATGTGCGGTATAGACTGCGAGCCACAACCAACAATGACGATGATTATTCCTGCGACGAGGGCGACGACAACAGTGACGGGCTCGATATAGAGAGGCAGATCCTCGATGAAGAATTCACCATCGACAACATTGGTGAGGTCAAGACGCAGGTCGAGAGCAGGACTTCGCCTCTTTCTCTCTTGAAAGACGGTTGTTCGGCTGAAGACTTCGTGGGGACAACCCTGCCGGATGAGCGCAAGCCTTGCAATCTTGTGCAGTACGCAATCTACAAGGATGATGTTAGGCTTCTGGTCTTCCTTCTGGATCTCGGCCGGGAGCTGTCTGCAAAGTCCGGAAGTTCCGACCAGACCATCTTTACGGTTGGTCAGTGGGATCTTACTGTGGCAATGCAGCTGGGACGAGTCCGCTGCCTGGCAGAACTCATCAAACGTACGGGGGCTGGCATTCAATTGGATAAGCTGGCGGAGCAGAGCGGAGTGGAAATCAAGGAGAAGCCCAAATACTACCAAGGACTGTCCATCCACGGCAAGAAGCGAGCGGACTGGGCGGCTGCCGGTCGCGGCATCCTTCCCGCACAGCCTGAGGAAGAGAAACCTCCCCTTCTGATTGCTGCGCGTGAAGGAAACCTCGAAGCAGTGGAGTGGTTCTTGGGAACTGCGCCTGGCCGATACTATTTGGAGTTTACCGAGTCACACAAGCATGATAAGCGTATCAAGAAGCTCACCATGGGAAAGTTGGGTATCGAGCGTTCCATTACAAACTGGTTGAATATCAGACGTATGTTCCCTGCATGGCGTGTTCAAGACGTTACATATGATGCTAACTGCCGCCAGGCGATCTTGTCCTGCACTGTGCTCTTTTCGCAAAGCCAACGGTCGAGTCAAATCGACTGGTCAAGTACTTGGTTCAACAAGTCCCTCACTGTCTCGAGGTCAAGTCCGTTGATGGATATACCCCCTTGATGATTGCATTCTCACTTGTTCGTCCTACTTATGCCAAAATCCTCATCGAGGCGGGGGCCGACCAGACCGTGCGCAACAAAAAGGGTAACAACATCCTTCATCTTCTGTTCTGCAGTGTCAGCTCCCCCCCGGCCGAAATGCTGGATGACTTCCAGAAGATGCTCGAACTGGTTGATCCGTCTCTGGTTTCCTCCCTGCTCGTCGAGCGTTCGTCACACGGGCCCGGCTCTCTGACACCCTTAGCAATGTGGATGGTGCGGGCCTTGAGCACCACGAATACCTACTCCGTCTATGGCAATGGAAGCAACTGCGAAGGCGACAACCAAATGAAAGCTCTACGAATGATCTTGGACTTTGCCCAAAGTACCGGCCAGAAGCATCTCGAACTGTTGGACGGAGCTGGCAACACCGTTATACACGATGCCGTGCGGTGCCAGCTCCTTCAAACGCTGGAGATCTTGCTCGAACGCCGTCCGGACCTCCTCCATCGCGAGAACGCTTCTGGCTCGACGCCTGCTGAGCTCGCCGAGGCCGGGTGGGTCACTGAAGTTACATCCAACCCTCCCGGATTGGAGCGTCGAAACAGGTACATGTACAGCAGCAATCAGTATGGCGGGAGCCTTGTGGATCGTCGGCCCGAATCCTTTGTTGAGGAGGGTGATGAAGCCCCAACGATGAAAAGGAGGATCTACGACTTCTGCCGCGGCAAGGCAGAGACTTTGAGAGGACCCGATGCGAAGCGTAGATTGGTCACATTGTTCGAGGCCAATGAAGTCGCCAGAAGACTGGCTGCCAAGGATCCGCAGGAGAATCGGTACATTGGCCGTGCAGCGAGAAGGAGAAGATGGGACGACCAGGACGAAAGAGAGTTTGTCGATGAGGTTCGGGAATGGCTTCCGGAGGTATATTAGTAGTATCCTTCGACTCGCAATCTCCGAGGATTGCCTTTCCTTGCATGGTCGTTAATATATTTTGAAGTATTCGTCGTCCAGTATATTTCAGGGTTGAGAGAACCCACAGATAAGTCAGACGCACTAAGTAGCTTGAGAAACTCTCCAAGTATAGCGATAGACGAGAAGAATGGAGACATATCTTTGGATGACCTCGGATTTCTCGGTTCGGCAGTGGAAGTTGCAGCGACCATGAACTTCCCCCACGCTAGTTGGGGCATGAGGTCGGGTCTATCATCCATTCGGTACCAACTCTGTATTCCCCATTATTCATGCTTCAGAGGTTTCTTTGCTCACCGTTTCCTCTGAATGTCATGCCCATTCACGTCGTCCGGCCGAACTCGAACTCCGTCAGCGGAGTAAGCTTCTCTGCCCTCTCCACAACCATGCCGTAACCAGACAGTAATAAGGGACGATAATCACGGAAAAGACGTGTAATATCGCCTATTCACTTGCCTTGAGGGACTACTCGGCCAGTGGACTTCGGGAAAGCAAGAATGATGATGAACAGGCAATTGATTGATTTGATTGATTCCTTACTCCGTTTCGACACTGGGCCGGGGAGGTCGGAGGCTCCTAATAAGCGGCGACTGTCTAGCCGGCGGTCGCCTTTGCAGACTGACACCGTCATGAACGGGCAATTGATGGCAACTGAGGATGTTCTGGTGTTTGTATATAGTGTTCGGGTTACTCTTTGTACGATGCGATTCGATGGAACCGCAGCCGTAGACTAGGATGGGGTGATCGGTACGTCGACGGGGCTGGTAGGAGCAACTTTGCAGTATCTTATCTTCGGTCGATGAGCAAAAAGAAAATCACATCCTTGTTGCAATGGTAGTTCCGTTACAGAAAACGGACGAGGGGGAAAAAAGAACGTCAGCGATAGGACTCGAACCTATGCGGCCGAAGCCAAGTGATTTCTAATCACTCCCCTTAACCACTCGGGCACACTGACTAATGATGGAATAATGGACTTGTCGGTTGCCTGTTGAGGCAGAGAAGAGTTATTCTGTTTTTTTGAGGTTGCAGGCCCATTGAGCATTGTCCACATGTTCTGAAATTCGTCCATGGACATTCGGGGTTAAAAACATACTTTAATTATTGGAGCGGATTTCAGTCTTGGATCGGAAGTTGGGCTTGTCAGAAGACAGACACGTCACACCCTTACGTCCCCCTTGAATACATTTGCAGGGTACTTCTGCCCGATATATAGTGTCCACCGCATGGACATCAACAATCATAATCCGTGTATAATCGTACAGCTTGTCGGCGAAGTCCTCGAACACTACCTGATCGAGTCCGAAGGAGAGGCCGGAACTGCCGCCGTGGCTTCGATTCGACATCAACATTCTGGGAGACTCGCTCTCGAGCATCGAGTCGATGATTGAAGCCACATGCTCCCTTCGTCAGTAGCCTTAAAAATATGGCATCCCAAAGGACATCCCACGTGATGACAAGTCCCTGACCAGGAAGCCACAAGACAAGCATCACCAACTTGAGCTCCCTGAAGTCATCGTGATGACCACTGCAAATGCAACATGAACCAGCCAGAATGTTTCCCCCTCGACCGCTCCAGCTCCAAGATCAACCCTCATTGACCTTCCATCCGACATCCAAAAGCTCCGCACAGGATCCTTCGCCCTCGATGCGCCCGTGACAATCCCACTCCCCGAATCCAACGCCCTGGCGCTTCCTTGACCACATCTACGTGAAGAATCAACGGAATCCCGTGTTATCACATACTACTAGCGCCGACTGTAGAACAGAGTATCCAATGAATTGCGCGTCGCGGGTCGCGGCGAGGAGTGCAATCGCAAGGGAACGTTCCGCGAGGCAGCCGGGTGTCCCTGTTGGCCTTGAAAACAGTCACCGACGGTGCGATGAGAACATTTTCCCATACCATGGCGCACATAGCTACGAGTACTTCTCGCTGGAGCACGAAGTTACCTCTGCGGTGCGGGAGCTGGCGGCCAGTGGCGAGCAAGCGATACAAGCGGCAGGAGATGGAGACCGATGTGCGGACACAGGTGCTACGGCGGAGGTCACTGGAGCCGGTCAAGCACCAGATACAGCCTACGACGGAAGGGCAAACACAGAGTGTAGCACCTCCGTCCAGCGCGGTGAGTCCTGCTGGCACTGTAGGGAATCGCGTAGAAGAGAGGTGTCGAACCAAGCCTCGAACATGAGTGATTATGATACACTATCTCTACTGTACATGTGCCACTGGATGTGGCATCTGGAAAAATATATATATAGCCGTTAGGCATTATTTGCACATGAGAAACTGGCACTGCCGGGGTCGTCGTGCAGGGCCTTGCCTGACACATAAAGCCCGAGACCACACTGTGAAGATCATCAGCAATTGTATCATAGACTGTCAGCAAGAACTTACAATGCAGCATGCGATTCCCATGATGAAGATGTTCAGAATAGTAAGCGCAGTCTTCATCGGAGTCGAAAAGAACCGGCCCTTATTGAGATGCAGCCAGAAAAGAGCGCTGAAGCCGTCTGCAATCGTCAGCGAGATATCAAGATAGAAGGGAAGAACTTACAGGTAAACCAGCTTGCAAAAAGCGACGCCTGTATAACATCATCAGCTTGACCAATAGCCAACCAGCAAGGAAACATACCACCAGACTCAACAGATTGTTGAACACCGGGATAGCCTCGGCAATAATCCAAGCCACGATCCAAGTCGCCAGCCCAATCAACACCCATGAGCCGGTCGCAACAAGATCACGCTTATGCATGCGGTCGCTGTGGCGCCACATCCGCACGTAGATGTACTTGCATGCGACGTGGCCGTTCACCACGCCTCCGATGATGATCTACGCCTCGTCAGATGGATCCTGGGACGGGTACAAAAGACTTACAGTCGGCAAGGCGATTCCGTACGCCACCTTCTTCACGATAGTCGAGGCTGAGCCTAGCGCGGGCGATGTAACGTCGTCGCCGGCATAGCAGTAGATCACCACCGCGGCGACGATATACAAGCATGTGTCGATGCCTTGTAGTAGGAACAGCGACTTGGGGTAGTCATGGGGGTCTTTCAGTTCGGCCATGAAGCCGAAGAAGGCGACGTGTCCAGCTGTTTTGTCAGTGACGATCCATGAATGAGATGAGGAGGAGGAGCCTACAGAATGAGAAGACAATGTTGCAGACTGCAAGAAAAGCCTTGTATAAACTGGTATCAACCGTAGCATTGACACTGCCGTGCCATGGCCGTTGCACGCCAACGGCAATCATGACGACCAGGACCGCTGAAAAGACGCTGATGAAGGCTGCGAACTGTCAGTGGCATTCTACATCGTCAGAGACATACGCACAAGCAACTGATAGAAACGAGACCTTGGCCAGCGTCCGCGGCAAACACAGCACGAACGAAATGACCAAGCCAACCACTCCAAAGACGATCGAGCACGTCCCATGATCTGTAATCGAGTTCATGGCGACGGTAAAAGTCAGGATATGGCTAGCCATGATGAAGACCACCAGGAGCAATTGGCCTGTTCCGAAGAGCTCCCGGCCAAATCTGCCCATGATGATCTCGCCGGCATCACCCATGGAATGGATGAACGGGTGTCTCCATTTAAACTGCCCAATCGTGTATCCAGTGTAGGTGGACATCAGACCCAGCGCTACAAGGAGAATGACGGCTCTACGTTCGTTAGAGTTGTCGGCGGAGGGGAATGAGTAGACTCACGGAACAAGACCTAAGGCAGCCACTACCGCCGGCAGGGAGAGAATACCCAGCGACACCGTCTCGGCAACCATGACTGCTCTCGATCAGCTACGTCCTCGAACTCGTGAAGGCATACTCACGGAAACCACATTGCCTGCGTGGGTCAGCAACAGTCCAAGTATCTAGTTAACGAAGATAACTCACCACCAACTCAAGGTCTTGTACTTCACCTCGGCATACTCCTCGTCCCCGAATGCATCCTGATACTCTGGTTTCGAGTTCTGCTTCTCAAAGTCACGCTCACCATCGGAAACAGCGTCGGGATGTACACGATCCGTGTCCATCTCAGCGTCCGCAGCAGGACGGGATCCTTCCTCGAGCATGGAACCCATGATTGCAACTGTTGACGAGCGACGACAGAGACGGTTAAGGTCTGATCGAGCGGCTCCCGGACGAGTGGAGCTGGAAGAAGCAGATTTTTCACCGTGGCAACCCTACGATCTCACTCATACAATGCAATCACGAGGCAGATGTCGAGGCCGGGATGTTCTCCGCCGTCACAGATCCTATGTCACCAGCTCTTGATACTGACAGGTCAAGCTGCGAGCTCCGGACTTGCAACGGCGAAACAAAACTGCGACGGCATCATGATGACTCAACGGCAACACGCTCAGTCTTGGGCCCAGTTCGTGTGCTCCATTCCTCTCTAGAGCCGTTGATATTGGTATATGTTACCTAATGCCGAGATTGAGCAGGCCCCAATCAGGATAATTGACCCATTCTTGAAATTTTTGTCCAATCAGAGGTAGTGTAGTTGTGGTTTCCGAGATAATACAGCCATCTGATTGGTTGAAAGAAAATTTCTAGCCAAAGTGGACCTTAATTAGTTGTTTGGCAGCCAATAAGAATTATTTCCGCTGTCGATCTCCCATCGCCATGTGCGCCACCTCATTGGGAAACAGGGACAACTGCATCAATTGTAAGAAATATGCATCATCGCTACAACGTGGTTATAGAACAGCTATCGAGTATTGAACAACTGGCACAAAGTCTGGAAATGATACGGCTGGAACAGGAGTCAGGCCAACAGCACAAATTGTCGAGGAATATACCTTCATCCACAATCCACAAACACCATCCCTAATAATAATCGTAGAGCTGCTTCTGCGGTGGCACATCTCTCCGAAGCAAATACTTCTTGACATACCACGGCAACATCGCCCGATAGTGATTGATGTGCTTCGTCGTCGGAACGGAAAAGACCTGATCCAGCTCCTCAAGCGAGAGCGCCTTGGTCTCCGGCAGACAGAAATAACAAAAGATCCAGCCAAAAAAGTTCCACGCCGCGTACCAGCCAAAGGCACCGGTGGGAGTGAACGATTTATTGAGCGACGGCCAGGTCAGCGAGACGATGAAGTTGAAACCCCACGTTGTGGCTGTTGCGAAGGACATGCCGATGTCTCGGATGTAGAGGGGCTGGCATTATCAGTAGACCGCGACGATAGTAATTGAAGAAGACTTACGAAAGCTTCTGCAGAGTAGGTGAATGGTACTGGGCCTTCACCGGGCGAGTATACGATCATGAAGAGGTATATGCCAGTCGCGACGCAGGCTGTCCGAGACGTTTGATCCGGGATGTAGAATGAGAAGCCGGTGAATAGGAGGAATATACACATCAGAGGGAATGTGGTTAGCAGCAGATTCCGCCGTCCAAAGGTGTCGATCGTGTATACGGCTGGCAGGGCGAAGATCCAGTTGGTGATGCCGCATCCGAGGGACGTGACGAGTGCCATACGGGTGTCAAAACCGGCTTCTCGGAACATCGACGAGGAATAGTACATGATGGCATTGACACCACAGAACTACGATAGTTAGGTCTGATTATAGGATGGAAAGGGTTGGCTTGCCTGCTGCATGAACATGACGAAGAAAGACGACTGCGCCGCACGTCGGTTGCGCGGGACGGTGAACATCTCGCGGAATAAATGCTTGCCCTCGCGGAGCTTCTCCTCCACCTTTAGAGCAGCATGGATATAGTACAGGTCTCTCGCAGCTTGGAACGTAGACGGGCGGAATTTGCAGAGCGCCTTGTACGCATCGTGGTAGCGGTTGCGCATCATGTACCACCTCGGCGACTCGGGACAAAAGTAGACCTGGATGCAGACGAAGAAGGGCCTGATCCAAGGTCGTTAGCACATGTATATGCAATCAATGCAGGGGCCTACTTACGGGATGGCGGTAGACCCTAGCATCAATCGCCAGTTGAAGCCCGGGATTGTCGGATGCGTCACATCCATAAATGCAACAGAGGCAATATATCCTAGCATAATGCCAAATGCCGTCCACATCTGCCACATCATGACCAAAGCACCGCGGATATTAGCCGGGGAGCACTCGGCGCCATACACCGGGGTGGTTGTGGATTTGGCGCCCACGGCAAAACCGAGGAGGAAACGGCCGAGCAACAAATTCCACCAGGTATGTGCGGCCGCCATCCAGAATGAGGCGGCAAAGGAGATAAAGCAAGAGATGAAGATGCATCCGCGGCGACCAAACCAGTGATTCAGGGGCGCAGTGGTCCAGCATCCAATGACGGCGGAGCAGAGATAGGGAGCGCCGTTCAGGAGGCCTTGCATCCAAGTGTCGGTGACGTTGAATTCAGCAAAGTAGAACCTGCCTGCTTAGCATAGCTCAGATGAGGATGGGAAGTACCTACTCTTGTGCACCGTTGACGGCAGTCTGATCCATTCCCTGAACAATAGCAGATCCAGCACAGAGGACTGACAGGCCGGTTTAAATTGCAATCCAACAAGAGAATCGCGAGGAGACTTACTGGTCATGAAATACATCATAAACGGCTGACTCCACCGATGCGTCTTCTCGCGTCGAAGTAGCTCTTTCTCACTCTCCGTCAGCTCGTCCATCTGCTCAAACTCTCGTGGATCCTGTGCGACAAGAGCCCCCTTTCGCAGATCATCAAGAATATACTCGAGGTCTTTCTCCCTTGCGAAAGCCTCGACGTCACTCAGAAGCTGTTCTCGAGTTAACCTGGCAAGAGGATTCTTGAGTTTAGTGTTGGTCGTGGTGCTTTTGTTCACATCGTGAGCCCACTCTCGAGCAGTAGCTGCATCTCCTCCTTGCTTCTCAATAGATATGGAAGACTCATGGTGGGAGAGACTTGGAGCCTCAGGGTCGGAAGACTTCTCCCCCATGGTGGCAGACAAGCGGTAGAGGTTCAGGGCGAAGTGTATTTGATATGCTTTACAGAATAGCGGCCAACGAAGAAAAATGCGGAGAATTTGGGGAGAGATCTGGGAGAGATCTGGGGAAGAGACGAGGGAAGTGGAGGTCGCCTTTTATGGTTCCGATCGCTTTAGACCCCCGTCTGGCCGAGAAATGGCCTCTCAGGCTAGCCCAACCTCGTGCTCGATGTGTGGCTTCATTATCTCTGACTCAGTCTCCAGTACCTACTAGACACCTCCGCTGACCGCATGCGTCCCGGCCAAGACCAGCGGGGTCAGAACAAAGAGTCGGATGGCGTAGATGGCTGACTACCAACGTCTCTGGCGTGGTTATCAGGCGGCTCCTCATGCGAGCCAAGGAGTACCAAGGTCAAAGGGGCAGGGCTGCAGCGGTACAATGACGACGATTAATTCCACGGCCCTCTTGGATGTAACGCTGAAGCGGCTTTGGTCGGTAGAACCATGGCTGGAGGGTGGTGTGATGCCAAGGGAATTAGTTTCTAATGTCCCGGAATGGGCGTGGCCATCTGGGATGCCTGTTATCTCAATGTTCGTGCTGTCACAGAGACATATGTGGAAGTGGGAGGATCGGCATAAGCAGACCTCGGCGTACTTGGCGCCGAGACGGGAATAGCCAGTGAGGGTGGAAGGGCCGGCGGAGGCCAAGAGGGACGGTGCTCAAGATGGTCCACAATGATGCAGTTGCGTGGGATTCAAGAATCCGGGCGTTAACTGGTCTTATGTACAAATGCAGTTGAATCTCGCATGATTCAAGGAGTGCTAGTGATATACCTGATTACCCCGAAAAATGTTCATGTAATGAAGTACTATACTCCGACGTTTAGGTCTAATAATGCAGTCTCCGACGGAGGCATTGCTTAACAGCACCGCAGGGATTAGAAGAAGGGTGCCTCATCTGAAAATGGCGTTTGAGATATCGGACTCTATGATGCGAAGGTCGTCTTTGTGGCGTTTGAAAGCTGGAGTGTCATTGACATGATAGGCTGATCTGCGTGTATCATCGAATCCAACGTTACCGCAAATGATGAGATCGTAGAGTGGTAAAGACTGTGCTGTCCTCCAGACTTGCACCGCCTTGTAGGCCCTGTCTCGAAGTTAAAACAACAAGTCTCCTATATACTAAGATGGGAAAAGCCATATTGGTATGGTCACAGCGCCGAGAAATTGGACAATCTCAGCCAGGCGTATATGGCGAATACAATGGGGATGGGTCAGAGACTGGGCGGGGTTGGTCTACGGCCGTACACTGGCTCAAAATATAGTAGTTCATCTGAATAACTCTTGACACTTGAATGCAATAAGGGGAACCGGTTTGTCTGGCTCTCTAATGTCTATCTCATATTGGTTTCATGATCAGATTCTTGTAGAACTCTGTGCATGAAGAATGTCAATGCTCGTATACAATTCAATAATTCAGCAAGAGGAAGGCCCTCGCTCCTGCTGTATTCTAGACCTATATGAGAAGAAGTATAACACTAAAAAGGGCAGCAATACTAGAGGGATGACTCCACGGCTGTAGGGGTTGAGATACTAATCACGATCCATCCTTTCCTCGCAGATATCCCTCTGGCTTAATCGTTGGGTCGAGGGAAGATTTCCTCGTCAAAGTGGAGCGAGACGATAGTCCATAAACTAATAGACTTCTGCCGTTGAGGAAGTGTACCATCGATTAGACTCGACATCCAGGAAAGGGATGACTTACCCCACCTAGGATATAATAAGAACCGACTTGCAATCCGGGAGAACCACGCGAGGCAGCGGCAGCAGCCCAGGAGGTGCTGGCCAGATCCGATGCGCCAAAAGATGAGACGAACTGTTGTTGCTTCAATTCAATATATTAACACCGCGTCAGACACCGAAGAAAACGATCTACTCTGGACTCTCATATTCCATCTCCTCCATAATCCCGTCCAAAACCCGATTTAAATCATCAATAATCTTCTCCACTTTCCCGGTTGTCCTCGCGAGCAAGACCCTATCCTTAGAGAGTATAAAAGCACTCTGCTGAACTCTTCCCTTAGCTGGGACAAATCCCATCGCTTTGATCAACGACATACTCGGATCGCTGAGAAGCGGTAGCCGGATGTCCTTCTCTTTCACGAAGGCTGCCGTGGCAGACACGGAGTCTGGGGAGATGCCAATTGTACTCATATTGGCTCGCTCCCAGTTGAACTGATGGTAATCGAATTCGACGTAGAGGTCATATGCTGTTCTTGTTAGCGGTACTTATATGTCTTTAAATCTAGACGACCGAGATAGTACCATTATCATCGAGTGCTTTTGGGTAGATGAATACGATCAGTCCCTTAGGACTGTTGACCAAGAGATTTTTTATTGAAGTTGTCCTTCCGTCTTGAGTAAAAATATCACCGCCGAAGTTATCATCTAATGGGATACTGGAACCAACAGCCGGGGGAGTGATCGTATGTTGATCGCCTGTCAATTTCCTTGTCTTAGGCCGAGACTTATTCACTCGAGCTGTTTGCTCACGAGACGGCTTTGGGACGAATTTTGGCATCGTTCCCTTTATTCTGTCGTTTTGTGCACTACCCTACTTCTCATGCAACGAGGCAGCGCAGCCCAGGAATGCACGGATAGAGGAATAAAAAAAAAAGGAAGAAGAAAGGGAAACTAACCAGTTTGCTCTGCCACGAAAACAAGTTAAAGGAGAAAAAAAACCATGCGGATTTACCGAACGCCCCAAGCAGCTATGGCTTGAAGCCATGTGTGAGAGGAATGTGACTGTGGCACAAGCAGCAGCGACCGAAGAGGCTCCCGTAGGCTGCCGCGAGGCGGCCATCGCCGTGACCTCTCGCGTCCGCACTTTTGCACCTCTGAGTCGAAAGTGTTGGAACGCAGCAGGATAGCTGGGTCGATCAGCTTCCTCTTCTCCTTCCCTTTCCTCACTCTTGATCCCCGTGTTCCTCGCCCTAGTTGAAATTTGTTCTCCGATAGACCTAGCGCCATGTCACACGAAGCCATGCGCGCCTCTTTTCATGTTCTCGTAAATAAGCTTTCTCTGGAAGATCGAGCTTTGTATCTTTCATCTTTCATGAAAGCTTTGCTATCATTTCTTGGTATGTGCAAAACAAACGCGGTGTTTATTTTAGTCTAGTGTATCTCTATACTATAGATAGATATATTAAATAGACTAATTTTAATTCTTATAGTAGGAACCTTGTTCCTAGTTATATAGAGATTCATTATAGGTTATATAAATTTTATTAGTGTAGTGGGCAGGGCCGCTGAGTGCTCGAGCCTACCAGGCACTCGCAATCTGCCTTAGTCTCGACAAACTTCGGTCGAGCAGGGGGTAGTAGTGGTCACGTGACCCTATTGCAATCAATGTACTAATCATCTTAGCCACGTGACATTCTCACCATTCGCACACTCCTTTTCATGTTTGGCCGCTGCAGGTTTATCTCGTATCTGCGTATGCTACCATGCTACCTACGCCCAAAAACCTAACCTCCCTAACCTTGTTAACAATCCTTTACACTGGGCTAATCCCTTAGAATTCTACTAAGGTTCACTGATAGTCATTCAATGTGATGTGTTTGGTATCCGGATTATGCTATGTTGGTTCACACTAGAATAGATCTTGGCCACTGCTTGCCCACGCTGACAGTGGATTACTATGGAACAGTCTCCTTTGTGGATGAGGGTAATTTGAACGACTTCAGTACAATAACTGCGTAGATCTTTTGTGCTACCTTGTCCGCTGTCACACCGATACTGCCGACCCCAAACAGCAAAATGTGAGGCTTTGATCCCATGGCTGACATGACAATGACTGTTTGTGACCCCGGTGTGCTAGGATAAGGATAATGGTTGTAGTTTCCAAGTGGGTGACTCAACGTCCCTGGCGTTAAAGCCATTGTCGTTGGTGGGGTTGTTTATCTCGGCCAACACGAGCTTTGCTTTCTCGTCTTCCAATTCCCTCCGAAATTCCACGATGTCTTTCCAGGACCTCCCTGCAGAAATCATTTCCCTAGTTGTTCACCTCCTTGCTGACGTCCATCCTCTCAGCGTTATTCGTCTGCTCCGAGTCAACAAGCGATGCTTCGCCTTGGCTCTGCCAGTAGCAAAACCACTTGCCTTTCATACAGTCCGCTTGCCACTGTATTACCCGCAACTCGATAAACAGGTGGCAACGCTCTGCGCTAAACTGCAAGAGGCTAACGCCCTGAGTTATGTCAGGCGTCTCATCATCGAGGGCCATTTCTCGGAAGATCATTCTACATCTGTCCCACCCCAAGTCCGGCGTTTCTCACCATTAGATCGCGATCCGCGAGATTCGTATGAGTTTGGGGACAACGATCTCGGCGGAACGGTATGGCATGTGTATGTCCGTGAAACACATGAGCACCATGCATGCTGGGACACTGTCGCGGGATTCATCAAGAGACTTCCTGCTTTAGAAGATCTTCACCATTTGCACCATGAACAGTTTCCCCCTTGCCTGCTTCAGACATTGCATCAACACCTACCGAGATGTAAACTGCATTTGGGTCCATTCGTGCTGCGGAGTATATATGCTCCTATGGCTGAGGACCACGAATATCGGCTAGTCACCTCGCCGTCTCTACACAGTATCACTCCCTGCTATGACACAACGACACCAGACGGTATGTGGCAGAAGCAAATCTTCTTGCGTATCCTGAGCCTCGCCCCGAACTTGAAGGTGGTATATCCAATGGACGACCATTTCGGCTATGAGGCGTCAGCTGTTGGAATGAATCAAAGACGGTCCAAATTCACACAAGAGCCAGGCGACGGACGTCCAGCCGCAATAGAATGCCTCCGAATCAGACACGCTTATGTTCCCGCGCCTGCTGCTGCACTGGAGGAATGGGCTACGTACATAGATTTCTCCGTTTTGCGGGTCCTTGATCTGAGATCATTCATCAAGGGAGAAGCATTCGAAGCCTGGGCCGATCATCTTCATTTCCCGGCCCTTCAAACGCTGCGCTTGCTCCTCGGTACTACATCAAGTGAAGCGGAAAATCTGTCTGACGTCTTCCTGCGAGCAACAAGATTCCTTCAGAGTCTGCCGTCGCTATCATGCATATACCTGGAGGCATGGCACTCACGGCTGTCAATAGGGACGTTGGGAGGACATCAAGGACCACGTTTGGTCAAGCTGTCTGTGGTTGGTTGGCCTTTCCAATATGTCAATGAGCATGATATCCTCCAGCTCGGCAGATATTGCCCTTTATTGGAGAAGATGAGTATCCCAATTCATCGTACTCAAGGAGATGCCCGGGAGGTGGCTCTCTACAAAGCCTTGGGCACAATTAGGAACCTGAGGTTCCTGGACCTGGTATTAGATGTATCTGACCCAACCTTGTACCAGGAGCAAACTTCCATCGATGCGGACTGGGATGACATTGACAATCAGTACACCGAAGAAGATCTCGAGGGCATCAATCGGAGCCGCAATGGACACATCCGGAGGCTTCTCGTCAATACCCTTATTGACGAACCACTTGCGTCTTCAATCTTCAAGATCATTTCGGCCGCCAAGCCCCGAGATGCACCACTCCTTGAACGGATGACCTTAATAATACAGGGGCGGGCTCGCTCGCTCTACGTTCCGTATTGCAAGTTCTCGAGGCTTGTGAGGTTTTTGGCCTCAGAGTGGACCATCAAGCGCGATATCCGCTATGAGCACTACTAGATGTGTCTGATGTGCTGGATGTGTTTGATGTCTTGGATATGTTGGATAAGCTGGTGCCAGTGGCAGTGGTTAACGCTGGGGGCCCTGGTCTTACAAACCGGGGCTGTGGCGGAAGGGGGCTGCTGGATCGGGCAGTCCCTGGCTGCATGTCCCCTGTGTTGAGGCCGGTTTGGTTGGCAGGTTCGGGCTGGTGTATGGTGTAGGCAGGCCTAGTGCTGCTGAGGCTTGCGTGGTGTTATCATCTTCTGTGTCATATGTCTTAGTGGATATCTTTCGGTGTTTTGATATAGGGGTAACAAGTGGATCAGGGCTGCTTGTGGTGAGCTGACGGCCCTGGCTGTGGCTGTGTTTGCGTTTCGGCCCTGGCAGCTCGGGGACCTCCCAGGTGAGATCACTTGGGAGGGTGGGCGTGCGGGAGATGACTGAGAGGCTTGATGTGTTGGATATTTGGGGGGAGAGAGAGAGTCCAGGGACGCGTCGGGCCGGGTTGGATAGTAGGGACGGGGGCGGGGAGGCTGAATTAGCTGGTTTTTTAGGGGTGCTGGTGCCCGTCGTCTGCGGCGGTGTTGGCACCGGTATGTAGAAGTCTGTATCCCAGGTGGCCAGCGGTGGAGGTGCTGGTTCCTCCGCTGCGGGTCTAGGTTCAGGGTCTGGTGTGGTTGCTTTCCGGGGTCGTTTTAGTGACGTGCTTCGGGAGCAGGTGTGCATGGAATGGGTGGGCTGAAGCTGCAAAGATGGATGGCGGCTGACGTCGATTATTGGGTGGATGGGGGCCTTTGTGGGAGAGCGTGTTGTTTTAGACGCGTCAACTGGTATTGGTGGCTGGCCGGCCAGTTGACGCGTGTCTTCTTGAATTCGGTAATAGCGTGCTGATCGTTTTGGGCCTCTCAGCTCAGACCTGGGGGGCTACGTGCTGGTTGCGTCGTGCGGTGGCGCAGGTGGCTGTGGCGGAGCCGCTCCGGCGTCCGGGGTCGGCCTGGTGTTTGGGGCCGGGTCGGCTGGCTAGGGCAGGCTGGCAAAGAATTGGGGTTGGTTTTGTAGTTGATCTTGGGATAGTCGATGTTCGTGTTGGCGTACTGGGCATTGCTTGCTGTCGGCCTGGTGTAGGCCATGGCAGACAGCGCAGTGGTGCTGGGAAAGACCCCTTTGACCTTGCAGAACTTCTTGTGGGCGTTAGCGCAATACAGACATGTAACTCTTTCAGCTATGTAAATGGGCTGGGCGTGTCCATAATTTAGGTATCTGGTGCACTATAGGATGCCAGCAGAGCGGGTCAAATAGCTCTATACGCAGCGGAGTGCCATCTAGGAAGATTTGGTTCTGAATGGCCTGGTTCACTGACTGTGCATCCCGGAAGGAGATAACCAGGGAAGATTTCTGCTTGCTCTGTCGGGCTGCAGCATCATTCCCGCACCAGCCCACATGTAGTATGGGGCCGCGGAGTGCTAGGTTATAGTGTAAGGTCTTCTCCTGGAGGTGTTCCACCGCGCTCAGGGTGCTAGAGGGAAGGAAGGTAATAGGGACATGGTGAATAAGGACAGTGTACTGGTGATTAGTGATCTGGGCATGCTTGCCTTTTGGGAGCTCCTGGAGCCATGCCTCTTTGTTCCAGAGAAGGCGCTCCCGATCTGACGCAGAGTGGGTGTACACATCTAAATCGCCGCTACGAAGCACCTGGGCCCCCGCTACCTGCACACTGGCAAGGCCAGGGAGGCTACTGCGGCGGAGTACCTCCTGGATTTTGCCCACGATCGCCAAAGCGGTGGTTTGCTTGTAGGGGCTGGCTCCCGGGCCGTTTCCATGCCCACGCCACCGGATCTGGATGCGGTTCTCGTCATTGCCGGGGGGTGCGGCCGGGGGGGGGGAGGAGAAGGAGGGAGGGAGATAATGATTGGGGGGAGAAGATAGATCACTTAGCACCTGCTGGCTCCAGCCAAGGACCCCTCGGACCCCGGGAGTCATGGAAGAAGAGGTGGCTGAGCTGTGCTCGCCTGCCTCTGCGCCATTCATGCCAGGTGCCCTGGTCTGCTTGCCCAAATCGCTGGCTGCAGCTCGCGGAATCAGCTATCCAGTAGCTTCCTGACCAGGGTGAGTGCTTGCTGAGTAAAGCCCTCGACCCAGGGGGCCTTAGCTAACTTGCCAGGGTAAGCCTGGGTAAATTTGATAACATCCGTACAGTGCACCATGAAACGAAAGGAATGGTCAGTAATGGATGAATCATCTCTGGCTGTAAGGGCCGGCCACTGAGCTATGATATTAAAACAACTGGGCCCCAGTGGAAAGTATGAGATAGTATGTAATTAAAGTATGAGATAGTATGTGATGCTGGAGCAAAGTCCATGAGTACCCTGACCCAGCGCAGGGAGGCAGCCTGGCGGGGGGCGGAGCCCTAATCCGGTCAGGTGACCGCTCTGCCCGAAGGGTCGTCGTCAGCAAATGGATAGTGTTTGGGCTGGATATGCCAGCAGCCGAACCTCAGAGGTCTGGGGGCCGGCGCCTCTGATTGGTGGGGATGGGCCCAGGGTGCGGGGCTGTTGATTGGAGGTGATCAACGCGCGCGCTTCGAATGTGAGCTGTCGATTAAAACAAGAGATAAGACGCGTTTGACCGCGCAGATATGGCTCTCAGGGGTAGGCAGGCCAGATGTTGGGGTCTAATGAGGTCCCCGTTCATTGATCACCGTGTGGATTGGTGTTCGAGGTGGCTGGCTTGCTGTTGGTTTGGCTTATAAGGTCTGGGACACCCGGCGCCGAAGGTAGATCAAGTGGAATCGAGAGAGATGAGCCGCGCGAGCGAGGAGAGATGATTAAGGAGCACAAATAGATCCAGTAAAGGCTGTGGGCTGGATACATCGCATATCCCTTTTCTGCGTCGACCGTCTGTTTGTCCCCGCAGTTCTGCCTCCTCCAGAAGAGAGCTTCCTAGTCCGATGTATTGCGGCCGACCATAGGCACATCCGGGAGAGGAGTAGGAACCCTTGTTGACACGAGCTACAGCCACTGGTAGCAAAAGGAGGGCACGTGATACTCACGTCTGGGCCACCATTGGCTAGGCTTATGAGTCACCACTAGTCAAGTGGTGGAGGCCACTCTACCATTAGCTGAGTGTGGTGAAGAGGAATAGGGGCAATCTGGAAAATTAATCCTCAAAAGCTCAACTGCCGCACTGGTTTTATGCAGAAGGGCGAACCCTCGTCTGGTCCATTTCTCCTTCAATTACCTTGGACCTATATAGTGCTCTTAGACTTTTGCTTTAGTGCAACTGAAGTCTGGCTGAAGAGAGTGGAGAAAATCCCCTATGGAAGAGGTATTACGTGACTGTGTATCTGCTGTTTTAGGAAAGCAACTTCTATTTGTCAGATCACAGCCTATAAGACTGTCTTCCTAAGAAAGTACCGCGTTGCATATTGCCTCTGCTTGATCCAGCTTACAGAGTCATAGGCAAGAGATATATGATTGGCTGCATAATCCCCTCATGCCCGAATATCCAAATATCTAGCATATATTAATCAAATGAGGAGTCAATTCATCATTTTAGTGCCTTTCCTTTAACTACTACTGATAAGGGTCCGTTCTGCCCACCTCTGCAAGCATCGACCTTACCTTAGAGCGACTTATAATTTCTCTCTATGTTATTATCCCAAACTCAGGGAATCATCAACTGCCGCGCTATGATCACGATGAGACTCATTTCGGAGTAGGTCTATCTTCCAGACTTCCCTTTAGAATACGTTTAACATAACAACTCTCGCAGGACTTTACTCGAGGCACCTAGGCGCTCAAACCCGATTCCAAATGCCGCAGGCACTCTTGCAGTGTATACTCAAAGCACGTACTCTTTTCGCTCTCAAACAGAGAAAAAGGAGATCCGCGTTGTAAACCTTTCGACTGGTCGATCGTGGTGTGTCACTGAGAATCCCAACGCCAGATCACCTCAATGGGTGTCAAAAAGCGATCAGATTATATGGCTTGAATGGCTGGAAAGCGGCAACACTGACTTGATGGTCGATGACGCAAAGGGCACTATCACTGAGATCTATAAAGCGGGCACAGTCCCCGGCCAAGCCTTTGACCTCAAGGTGACCGGGCAACTGCCGTTTCGAGAGGACAACGATAATGAACTCGCGTTTGCGATCAGTGGCAGGGCGAATCCAGATGGATCTCTGGTGAACCCAAGGCAGATTGCGGAATCCACTGGCCATAGCACTGGCCGATTCTACTCTACCCTTCCTGTCAGGGATGAATGCTCGTATGCAAGCGAATTGAGGAACTCCATCTGGTATGGGTATCTTCGAAGAGGACCTGAGGCGGGAAGTCGGTATAGTATCTCAGGCATATCCAATCTAATGATATTTGCGGGACTAGAGGGGTTAGAATCGCCCATGTCACCTCTGGGAGGGGAAGAGAGCTCGCGAGAATTTGAAATTTGCCCCTTTGCCGTGGTATTTATTACTAGGGACAAGGAAGTTAACAATGCTACTCATACAGCATGCTCATGCTATGTCCAACCCGTGGAACGGTGGGATCAGCAGAACAGAGACCCTATCTATCCAGCAAGACGGTATCGGGGATTAGGAGGAGCAATATCATTAGTTACAGTGGACAAGTCAGATGAAAATCGACCAATAGCCATTATATCTCAGAAGAGAGATGGACACACGGCCGACAAATATCGCATCATGTACATACCGCTTGCATTATTCGAAAACGTGTATGAGATATTCGCATCTGCTGATGGCAATGGGCTATGGGATCTTAGCCCATGCGCCATCTCATTTGGAAACAACGGTACGCTTCTTATCCAGGCTGAGCAGAATGGGCGGATGATGCTGTATCATCTTGGACTTCGTGACTTCGAGAGATTGCGTCCTGCGGCGTTGAGTCTGGTTGATCCTTGGGGTTTTGGATCTATTACGCATGTAACACCCGTGCGATCGGACTCATCGAAAATCCTGATCACTCAGAGCAGCCTAGTTGAGACCCCCACGTGGAATATTCTTAACCTAGCCGCTCCGACCGAGTCTCCAAAGGTATTGTCTGCGAGTCGCCCAATGGATTTGGGGCTCTCTAAGGCACAAGTCAATTCTATTTGGTTTGATAGCAGTGGGAATCGCAGAATCCATGCCTGGGTGATTAAACCATCCAAGTTCGACCCACAGCAACGATACCCATTGGCATTCTTCATCCATGGCGGCCCTCATAGTGCGTGGAACAATCAGTGGAGTGTCCAATGGAATCTAGCATTATTTGCAGAGCATGGCTTTGTTATTGTTGCACCCAATCCAGCAGGCAGCTCTGGCTTTGGGCAAGCTTTCAAAGATTCTAGCCAGTATTCCTGGGGCGGGCTGCCTTATACAGATCTTGAGAGATGCTTTGAATATCTGCAACAAAAGGAGAGCCTCCAATACATTGACACTGCTCGCTCCGTCGCGGTTGGTATCGGGTACGGAGGATATATGGTCAACTGGATCCAAGGCCACGAGCTTGGTCGTAAATTCAAGGCCCTTGTGACACATGACGGGATTTTTAGTATGACCTCCCAGTTAGCCAGCAATCGGCAACATTTTATCAATGAAATTGGAGGTCCCATTTGGGAAACACCGGGTGAGTGGAGGAAATGGGATCCAGCACAATTTACTGCAAGCTGGCATACTCCCCATTTGGTCATCCATTGCGAGTTGAATTACAAAAGGGTCATTGCTGATGGATTAGCCGCTTTCAATGTTCTCCAGCTCAGAGGCATGGAAAGTGCGCTCCTGGTATTTCCAGACGAAGGGGATCCGATTGTAAATCCGGAAAATAATTTGCTTTGGTATCGCACTGTGATTGAGTGGATGAGAAAGTACACTTCTCAAAAACCTGATGATTATTGAAATTCTTTTTTTTAACAAGATTGTTTGCCAAATCTCTCATACTGTATACATGGTTGTTATAAACTATACTTCAAGCATTCCATTCATCGCTTCTTACAGATATCAAGGAGCAAATGTACTAAGAAGGTCGTAGATACCCTTTGAAAAGGCGTTGTGAGCTATCGTTTTTGGGTGCATGGCCTTCTGAGCGTCCGGCGGTGCCGTCATAGTAGTACCAGGGTAGGCGTGCGGGAGATGACTGAGAGGCTCGATGTATTGGAGATTCGGGAAAAGAGAGAGAGTCCGGGGATGCGTCGAGTCGGGTTAGAGAGTAGGGACAGGGGCAGGGAAAGCCGAATCAGCTGTGCATTCGGGGGTGCTGGTGCCCGTCGTCTGTGGCGGTGTTGGCACCAGTATGTAGAAGTCTGTATCCCAGGTGGGCAGCGGCGGAGGTGCTGGTTCCTCTGCTGCAGGTGTCGGCTCTGGGGCCTTAGTTGCTTTCGAGATCCGCCTCGGTGAGGTGCTTTGGGAGCAGGTTTGCATGGAATGGCTAGGCTGGAGCCACAGAGACAGATGGCGGCTGATGTCGATTATCAGGTGGATGGGTGGGTGGATGGAGGCCTTCGCGGGAGGGCATGTTCTTGTTTTGAACACGTCAACTGGCCGGGGTAGTGGTTGCAATGATTCATGATTTTGCTGTGACAGAGAATTGGGTATGTTAATGATCAAGTTCCGTCTGGTTCATTGCTGATACTGTAGCAGGTTGTCTTCCCAATCATCCCCCAGGTGTGCGATATTGAGAGGATGAAGCCTGGTGGCGAGCATTGGCAATGGAGCCCCGGGACACCTTTGTATCTTGGGGTCCTTCCGCGCCATGGAGCTAAATCCACTGATGTAAAGGTTTGTTGCATTCCTTATTCCGTCATCACCACATGACAGCTCCCCTAATCTCTGACGCTATAGTGGTTTCACTACAAAAATTGCTTTCCAGGTCACACGTCAAACGCCTACGAGGACGAGAGTGAAAATGTAATTATCGACCTAGGTCTAAGTGACAAGAACGTATTTTTCTGGTGGCTAGACGCACAAGGAAATGCACCGGAGAGCTCCATCCATTCCCAACTCGTCCGGTTCACTATAGACCCCCGATCAGAAGATCTGCAGCTGGGCGAACCGAGAGTCCTTCAGGGAGACAACTCCGAGTTCTATCGGATCGATGATCGATTCGCAACCCGTCCATACCGGCACTGTTTCTTCGACATGATGGACACGAAACTTGGCACTGATTTCCAAAGGATCGCGCCAAAGCTCGGGGGCGGATACCCGCTTTACAACTCTCTTGCTCACTATGATATTGTGACTGGGAACACAGAGGTTTATTTTCCTGGGAAAACGCATATGGTGCAGGAGCCTGTTTTTATCTCGCGCAAGCATGCCGAGGTCGAGGGTGATGGATACCTACTGGCGCTGGTAAACAACTACGAGACAATGTCGAGCGAGCTCCACCTATTGGATACGAATAATTTCACGAGGGTGAAGGCGAAGATCCTGCTTCTGTGCGGTTGCGACAGGGATTACATGGAAGCTGGGTTGATGGGAAGGATGTTCCGTTGCAGGCTGCCAGACAGGGGAGCTTCTTGTCATAATATCCCTAACAAACCAAATAAATGGATGCTTGCACGTCTGCACTCACCACCACAGGCGTACCCTGCCAGTTATTATGTCTAGTTTTACTAGGCAAGATCCTATAATAGGCACCAGGACTAGAGATACGCAAAGGCACGAACTTGACCAGATTGCGCAATTAGATAAGGGCCTGCGCTTCAATGATCCAGGCATGTACCTCCCTGGGAGACCCGTCTGGCTCTTTGCGTGAGCCTGCAGTGTCAGTGATAAAATCCACATCCTTCAAGCCTTGTGCATTCTATGTAAC
>NW_022983970.1:0-66731 GCF_010724455.1 Aspergillus lentulus | reverse complement strand
ATTGTGATCTACCGAAGGCATGATGGCCATGTTCCATCCTCACCTCATGTTCTGCTCTGTCCTCTTGGTACCGCGTAAATGAAAAGAGTTGAGAACCGCGACAATCTGATATGTCGCGTAAGGCTGATCATAATGCCATGATGGACCGGTCTGATGCACCCGGCCAGATCCATTTATCCGGCAGTGACTGGGTTACTGTATGGAGAGCTTGCAGATTCGAATATGTCCTCCACTGACATCTGAGACACCGCAGCATCCAGATATCCCATCTGACAGTGCGTAATTTCTATAGATATCGCACACCATAGTAGGGCCGACATTGTCATGGTTCGACATGAAAAGCACAGAGCGGGCTGATTCCGCACTTTTGCTTACAGCGGAACGGATGGGACTATTAGCTTAGTATTGATTACAATTGCCTCGAGACAAAGTCGAAGACGCAATCTCTTCATGACAAATCTATGTTTAGTTAGTTATTCTCAAATATTCAGCCCTCTGACTTGCCAGCATCTCGTCCAGAGCTTTGTGTGCTATTGTATATATTGTCGTCCACGCAACCCTGGCTGACAGCATTCCCGTCCGCTTTATCCGATAGAGCTACGGTCACGGATATATGTCTTCATCTGCCGATACTCCCCCACCCAGCACAAGCGACCAACACAGCAGTAAGAAACTCGTGATTCTTTCAATTGTCTCTCTGTTCGTGGCGGTACTACTCGCTGCGTTCGGCTACGGGTTCAGCGCGGAAAATACCAATATCAATACCACCGCCAAGGTGTTCGGGTTTAGACGATTCTTCAGAACGCAGTCGGCGACTGCTGCTGCTGTGGTGAAGAAAGACATCTCGACAAGCTCTGCTATTCCGAAGTCAGACAACACGATGCGAACTCCGGTTTACTTCTTGAGTCATGGGGGTGTGAGTCTTCCTCCTTTGTTGCGCGGAGGTCGAGGAATGGTGCGATTGACTGGGTGCTACAGCCGAATATCATGTATGACCGAGACCACCCGGCATACCGTAAATTAGGTGAGATCGGGCGCGAGATCACCACCAAAGTCAAGCCGCGGGCTGTTGTGGTCTTCTCTGCGCATTGGCAGGCTGGTCGCAACACGATCCAGGTGAATACGGCTGAGATGACGGATCTTATATACGAGTACGTGAAATCGTGACAGCGTGCTTGGTTATGCTTGCTGAGTTGGCTGTGTAGTTTCTACGGCTTCCCGAGCCACTATTACAAGGAGAAATTTCCTAATGTCGGGAGCAAGGAAGTTGCGAACAAGGTGCTTGATGCGTTGACCGAGGCGGGCATCAAAGCAGAGGGAGTCAAGAGAGGTTTAGATCATGGTGTCTGGGCCAGCTTCAAGTGTGGTAAGTGGCTCGAGGTGTCCGTTGCGTGAATTGGTGGGGCGATAGTAATGCATGGAATGCAGCGTTTGACCCCGACTCCAACCCCTTGAACGTCCCGATCGTGCAGGTGTCATTGTTCAACACCGAGGATGCTGCTCAGCACTACCAACTCGGACAAGCGGTGTCCAAGCTCCGCGATGAGAATATCCTGATCATTGTATCGGGAATGGCAGTCCACAACCTGCGCGACCTGCAGCTCACTTGGGGCAACCCCAAGCCAATGCCGTACACTGCTAGCTTTGACGAGGCTCTGAAGGACGCTGTCACGAAGCCGCCTGCGGAAAGAGAGCAGGCCATGATAGACCTCCTGAAGCGACCCGATGCCCGTCAAGCACATCCATCCTTTGATCATCTGCTGCCCATTTATATCGGAGCTGGTGCTGCGGGAGACGATCTTGGAAAGAGACTCTGGACGCAGAAAGAGGGAAGTATGAGCTGGGCGCAGTATAGATTTGGTGACGTAGGCGATAATAGCGCGCTGTAGTAAGCATAAATGAAAATGGATAGAAATTCCCATCGCACTTGCGTCCTGAACGTGGTCGAAGCATTTTGGATTCATCTAAGATACAGTACTGGACAGCTGGAAGAAAACGGTGCATGAACATATAAGACGGCGTGACAATTGCACTACGAGGACTCCTTGACCAGCTGGGAGACTTTCTCTTCAATTTGCTGATCCGAAAGGCCTGAATGCATCCACAGATGTCAGTTGAAGCACTTGTACACTAGGTCATAACCGAGACGTACCGGACAGCGATTCCTGCTTCTCCTTTCCAAATCCTGTTCGTAATAGCTGTGTTAGCACCAATTGCTCTTCCATTGACTTCTTTCACTGTGACTATCTGCCGTACCGTATCGAGCATATACTCTGGGCAAAGTGCCTGCTGCCTCCCGGATCAGAATGGGAGTCTCGGGGTTGTGCTTCTTCATAGTGGGGTACGCGCGCTGCAGGAAGGACCTATGATTCGGGAAGTCATGAAGTCAGTAATCGCTTTCAGAATCAGCACCGCAATTGCCAGAGTTTTACCGTGTAGCAGCGCTCTGCTGCGAAGTCTGGCAGAAAAGGAAGCGGAGCTCCTTCAGTCCTTTAGAGAAGGCGTATTTGGACGACATTATGTAAGAAAGTGAACAAGAGACAAAGATGTATGCGGTCGAAAGGAACTATCCCCCCGTAAGCGAGAGCAATGGGTATCAATTGGGATATTGAGCGCGAGAGAACCGACGAGGGGTGCAGTTTGATGATGATTCCGTCGGAGTTCGCATATAGACCGATATGGTCAAGCGTATTGTCACTGCTTACCTCAGCCGGAGAACGAGCCGCATTCCCAACAGGGCCGCCGAGGTCGGGCAATACCCATATTGAGATATCTGATACTCATACCTTCTACGGGAACACCCTCGCGTGCTTCGTTGCTTATTCTTACTTAGCTATTTCCACTCATACTCTGTGGGGTTCTTGATAGTACTTTGCGCTTCAGTCTGTGCAAAGACCCCGTCACTCTCCACTCAATCCCGACTACCGGTCCTTCCTCGATCAGGACCCTTCAAACCTAGTCATCAATTCCGCCGTGACAACGCATAAAAATGTCTTCTTCGCGTATCGGTCTGCGCTTCTTCCAGAACACCCGGGCTGCTTTCCGTAATGCCTATGGTCCCTTCCGTCGGCCTGGTGCCCAGGGACGCCGTTTCCAGACCTCTGATGCCGGTGCGGCATCCGCCCAACAACAGAGCACATTCCAGCGTCTATGGAACAGCCCTGTCGGCATCAAGACCGTTCACTTCTGGTAAGTTCGGACATATGGTGGAGCAATCAATTGGTGATATTCGCTTTTTGTTGATCAACATGCTGACATTGGATGATTTGAATCGGGTAGGGCGCCTGTCATGAAGGTATAGATCCGTGACACTATCTCTTTCCACAGCCGTCATCACCACCCTTACTCCGCATTGAGATATCTAGTAGCTTGGAGATTGTCGAATACTGGGTTGAGAACGTATCGCTGACACTATTTTCGTCGAAAACAGTGGGCTTTGGTCATTGCGGGTATCTCCGATTTTGGTCGTCCCGCTGAGAAGCTCTCCCTTACTCAGAACGCTGCCCTGATGGCCACTGGTGCTATCTGGACTCGCTGGTGCTTTATCATCAAGCCCCGCAACATTCTGTATGTTTTGTTCATTGTTACAGATATCCCTGGACTTGAACGTACTAACTGTCAGTCAGGCTTGCTGCTGTTAACTTCTTCCTCGGATGTGTCGGTGTCGTCCAGGTTACCCGGATCTTCATGTACCGCCGCAGCTTGGAAGGAGGATCGACGAAGGAGGCCTTGAAGGATATTGAGCACGAGGTGGTTGACTCGGCGAAGGCCGCCGTTGGTAAGGCTGAGGCGGCTGTCAAGAAGTCTACGTAATGGACTTCCTGTTAAATTGGGGGATGCTCGCATGCAATCACAGACTACAAGGACGACTACGAGAGATATCCCTTTTTACTACAAGCAAAAGTCGCACACTACTGTATATACTCACCCTTGAATATGAGATGAATTGGTTAATAGAAGATGCGCCTTATCTTGCGCATTGAAGAATCACTTGTGTAGGTTTGATAGAACTAGGAGTCTTCGGTCATTGCATGCCATGCTTATACGTTTACCAAAAATGACAGTCATCGCTGTATTCAGGCCATGAATCTTCGATTTTGTTTGGAGTCAGGCTCAGAGCCTTATCAGCGGAAAATTTGGACTGAAAAGCTTGATGTCTGTGACATTGTGTTTCCGCCATTCACAGTCAGTCTAGATCGGCCTTGCCTGTATGATTTTGATCTTCTTCTAAGAGTTAGCTTGATTTCATGAAGCAAATTACCTGGTAAGAAGACGCAGACGGGTGGCGTTGTCGCAATTTTGTGTATCTTCCTATACAAATTTTGCTGAGCGCAGTTCTTCCAAGAAATAGCACGAGTGGCCAAGTGGCTAAGGCGTCGCACTTGTATCTACCCTATCGGGTTAAGATCGCTATGCGAAGATCGGGGGTTCAATTCCCCTCTTGTGCATTTCTTTTTCCAACTCAACCATCTTTTTTTGCGGATCTGCCTCTTCATCAATCTCAAATTATTTTTAATATGTTTTGGACTTTTGTCGTCTGAGTCTGTTGAGAAATCTCTTTAATTGTTTATTTCTTTTTCTTTCTGCGGTATTGGTTATAGTTGAGTCGGGGGATTTTATCTATATATTTGTTGAACTTCCGAACACTTATGCTGACCTTGGACTGTCATTGTCATTGGATCATGCAAACGGGCTTCACTGAATGACTGGCCTCTATGATGTTGCATCTCTTATTTGTTCGGATGATTAATCCTAGCAAAGCTGATTGGAAATCTAGCCACAGGCCGTGCATATTCGAATCTTGCTGATTGATGCAAAGCTATTAATACCTGGACAGTTTCGCTTGAGAGATAGCATCAACTGATCCACAAAGTGTCACAAAATGGATTTCGATAATCTCGCTGAAAAGAAACAGAAGGAGAAGGCCACAGCTTGGTTGAACCTCTTGACAAGCCGGAGCCCAGAGATCCTGTCTATTGCAGCTTGCTGAGAAGCACCGGCCTGGCGAAACAGAATCTGCATGCCTATGGAACAGTGGTGCTTTTTAATATATGCTACCGGGTCAGGTATAATGAGGGATCGGATGTCATTGTTCGTTTCGCTGCCCTTGGAAGGGCTATTCTACGCCGGGAGAAGGTCCAAAATGAAGTCGCAACGATGAAGTACATACGCCACGCCACTTCGATACCAGTTCCTGAAGTGCTCGGCTCGGGTGTCTGCTGGGCGGGTCCTTATATTGTGATGTCGTTTCTCGAAGGAGTGCCATTATCACATCTCCTCAAAGATCCCTCTATAGAAGGAAGACCGGTCCTGAACCCGCAAATAAGCGATCGGAGCTTGAAGCGGGCTTGTCCTCAAGTTATCCAAGCATGAATTTGATGCTACTGGGGCGCTTGCGAAGGATGAGAGGGGGTTTTCAATTGCAAGGCGACCTCTCACCTTCAACATGAAAGAGTTAATGGCGTCTGCAAATTTTGCCTGAAGAAGATTTCCCTTCGCACACCTTCAGAACAGTCACGGACTACTTTACAGCGCTTGCTACACAGCATCTCATCTATCTTCGATTACAGCACCGAGATGCTGTTGCAGCGAGGAGGATCGTCGGAGGAAATTCACTGCTGTTGATTATTTCTTGATACTACGAAAAAACTCTGCGCGGAGCGTCCTCAAGGGCCGTTTCGGCTATACTGTGACGACTTTCGTCCTTCAAATGTCCTTATAGATCTCGATGCCTCCCGTGTGTCGGGAGTCATTGACTGGGAGTTACATATGCTGCGCCCGCCGAGTTTACATATGTAGCTCCCTGGCGGCTCTTGCTGCAAAGCCCGGAGGATTGGGGGGAGATCTAAACGATTTTCTGATTCGTTACATTCCCAGACATCGTACTTTTTTGGAAGTCCTAAGTGACTATGAAGAAAAGTTGATCAAACAGGACCTCCTCTCCGAGTCACAGCGCCTCTCTCCACGGATGGAAAGCTCCATGGAGACTGGATTATTTTGAGTATGTTTAGCAGCAAGATACAGCTCCATGTTCGATGAAATCTGTTGGACGTACATCGACCACCGGTATTATGGAACATTTACTTCTCTTGGGGACCGTATACAGCTTTTGGACCTCGAACAGCAGCACGAGATGAACGAGCTCGTGAAGATCAAGATGGACCGATGCAATGAGGATAAGGAGAGCTTCGATGATCACTATCCAATTGATAAACTACTCGAATTATGATTGGTATTTGTATAGCAACTGAAAGATATCCAGATATGCTCAACAAACAGTTGAAGCTTATTGAAGTCTGAGTGGGAGCTTCTTCTGTTCAGCCAACTGGTTAATCGGTAACCAATGTGCAAGTGTATAGCAGCGGGCTTAGCCCTACCAAGAGACCTAGCATTGCTTGTTCTCTTAGCTATGGATCTAATAGGCTTGGTTTGACAGCCTGATGATGACGGCAACATGAAGGCCTTATGTACTTAGAAGGAAATCTTCCTGATGTTATCCGTGACTTCGAGCAACAATGGTCCTAGCACGTGTGAAAGAGTTGCAGGATAGGTGCTGGGCAGTTAATTCCGTTGCCCCTGGTGCCTACGCGTACTGCGAAAGGATTTAGCCTCAATCCTTTGAGCGCCATCACTAGAATTGAATTTTGTCAATTTAATTGCAGTGAGCACGAAGGCCAAATTGTCTGATCCTGTTTCCGACTGGCTTGACGAAATACGCTTGTCTATTTCTGAGATGATGTATTGCAGAGAGCATGGCGAATGAGAACATGGAACTAATCAGCTTGCTTACGTAGAGACAAGCTCGCAGTCAATTGCAATCCATCTCAACCATCAACCATCAACCATCAACTATCAACGAATAATATAGCCGGAGGTTCAGCGGACATTTGAGAGCTTCAAGTTACGAAGGACCACATAGTTTTTCCTTCCAATCGGAAGAATCTCTCTTCACCCCAAAGTTATCCCTCCTATCAGAACTTCTAGACGTGTGTTCTAACCAATGTTGAGTATTGATATGGAAAGCCAAGCGGGCTAAGATGATTAGTATTTTGCAATTCAACTATTTTCCTGGGGTTGTCGACCTGAGACTCCTGCAGAAGCATCATCTTTGAGCTTCCCCATCCCCACAATTGCTCCGCCGGGGTGCTCCCCGGGTAATGGCAATTTCCACACCCCCAACTCCACAAAATGTCAATACTAGTGCATGCTGGGGATATGCACTTTGGATTAATTTAGATTGAAGATGAATCCAACTTAAATATAAATGTCATCCCTGTGACCCGCAGTCTTCTCTCGTCCAGTGGTTCTTCTCAAGCAAGTGGCCACCTTTCTTGAGATTACATACTAGTCAATCGCCATGAAGTTCTCGTATAGCTTTGTCCAGGCCGTGAGCTTATTGCTCTCCCTGAGCCCTTCTGCTGAAGGCTTTACTCGCTCGAGGAACGATGCGTGCAAGCCCAATCACCCATTCCGGCCTCTACCTCCCAGTCAGCCGCGAACAAAGACATGCCATGTTGTTAGCAACGGCCATGGTAAGGACGACTCCAAGAACATCATGCAAGCATTGCATAAATGCAACAATGGCGGCAAGGTTGTCTTCGATGCCGGCAAGGTATACACCGTTGGTACTGCCTTGGACATGACGTTCCTTAAGCACATTGACCTGGGTAAGGATCCGTACTATCGTTTTCGAATTGACCATTGCTTATGTTGAATAAAACAGAGGTTCTGGGAAAGATTCAGTTCACCAATGACACCGACTACTGGCAAGCCCACTCCTTCAAGCACGGCTTCCAGAATGCCACGACCTTCTTCCAGCTGGGTGGTGAGGACGTGAACGTCTATGGTGGCGGTACCTTTGACGGCAACGGACAGGTCTGGTACGATCTCTATGCAAAGGATGCGCTCATCTTGCGTCCTATCCTGTTCGGAGTCATCGGCTTGAAGGGAGGAACAATCGGGCCTCTGAAGCTCCGCTACTCGCCTCAGTGGTACCAGCTTGTCGCCAACTCTTCAAATGTGATCTTCGACGGCATCGATATCTCCGGATACAGCAGCAGCAAGAACGAGGCTAAGAACACTGACGGATGGTGAGACTCAATTGCTCTGGACCCCTATCTCTATTCTGACCATCTCCACAGGGATACCTACCGCTCTGATAACATTGTCATTCAAAACTCCGTGATCAACAACGGCGATGGTATATCTGCTATACCCAGCTTCAAGAAAACAAACTGACACAGCATACAGACTGCGTGTCCTTCAAGCCCAACAGTACCAACATTCTCGTCCAGAACCTTCACTGCAATGGCTCTCACGGCATCTCCGTCGGCTCCCTTGGTCAGTACAAGGGCGAGGTTGACATTGTGCAGAATGTCCTCGTCTACAACATCTCCATGTACAATGCATCGGTAGGAATTATACACCACCTCTGAAATCCCTCAATAGCTGACGGTCTTTAGGATGGTGCTCGTATCAAGGTCTGGCCCGGCGTCTCATCCGCCATGTCTGAGGACCTGCAGGGCGGCGGTGGCCTGGGATCGGTGAAGAACATCACCTACAACCAGATGTACATTGAGAACGTCGACTGGGCTATCGAGGTGACCCAGTGCTACGGGCAGAAGAACCTGACTCTGTGCAACGAGTACCCTGTACGTTCCTTCTTTCTTCTTTATAATCGTGTTGAACTGACGAATCTACAGAGCAACCTCACAATCTCAGACGTCCACTTCAAGAACTTCCGAGGAACAACATCCGGCAAGCGCGACCCCGACGTCGGCACAATCGTTTGCTCCAGCCCGAATGTAAGTGCGCCACTATGTTCCGAAAGTATCTGGTCTAATGATTTCAGGTTTGCTCCGACATCCACGCCGAGAACATCAACGTCAAGAGTCCTAAGGGAACGGACGAATTTGTTTGCACCAATGTAAGTTTTGCACGTAGCCAGGGTACGGGACATGCTAACCGCGTTTACTAGGTTGACAAGAGCCTTCTGGACGTCAACTGCGCATAGACGCTCCGCTGGGACGGAATGTACTTATCTGCTTTAGACAGAGATAGTGTTGATAATAGGACTATTGTTATTACCAATCTACATGACGTAAAGAGGCTGCCTGTTCGTTTCGTTTGAAACATGACCCCATCATACAGATACCGAAAGCAAGAAGCTCAGTCAGCTATTAGCAATAAGCAATCGGGAAAACCCCATCCCCCGCAAGGTGGAGCACCAGTATATGCGGGGTACGGCACAATTCCGCTGTAGCCTGCAGCCTGTACAAACTACAATGACCTCGAAGAGAATTACAGAGCTTGTAAGGTGTACAGAGTATTGGCATAGTATATCAACCAGGCCGTAGAAAGAAGAAGTGCTTCGGAGGAAACAACACCTCAACCATGGCCTCGCAAAGAAACATAAGCATCATCGTAACCGGTCCGACTCCATCCAATCATACCCACAACCTCTAAGGATACAGATCTAACACTGTAGTCTAAATAGGCGGCGCCTCAGGCATCGGCCTAGGCATCACCCGCTACTTCGCCCCCAAAGCAAACACCCACATCACCATCCTCGACATATCCGACGGCACTGCCATCCTCAACCAGCTACGCGCCGAGTACCCCTCCGCCAGCCTATCCTTCTCGCAATGCGACGTCTCCTCGTGGGAAAGCCAAGCCGCCGCGTTCGAGAAGGTAGTCGCCAAACAAGGACACATCGATATCGTCTTCGCGAATGCCGGTATCACGCAGAAGGGAGACTTGCTGGCCGACATCCACGACGTCAAGCCTTCGAAACCGGAGCTGAGGACATTGGATGTAAATCTTGTGGGGGTGATATATAGTACTTCCGCCTCTCCCCTCCCCTGTTCACTTTTCAATAAGGACTAATGAGGTGTATAGCGGTTAAGCTAGCAACACACTACATGGTGAAAAACGCACCAAGAGAATCAGAGACAGGCCTCTCCAAGGGGAGTATCATCTGCACGGCGTCGAACGCAGGGATATACCCGTTTCCGATTGCGCCGCTGTACGCAGCCACGAAGAGCGGTGTAATTGGGTTGGTGCGCTCGCTTGCGCGGTCCCTGGAGCGGGAGCAAATCCAGATTAATGCGCTGGCGCCGGCTGTTATTGGTTAGTTTGCTTGATTTCTTGAGAGGTTCAGAAGGACTTAGTGAGGGGTGCGAGCCGAGCTGACTGAAGTAGAGACGAATATTGCACCGGATTCTGCGCTGTTCAGGTCTATGATTCTTACGCCCATGTCGACTGCTGCGAGGGGGGTTGAGCAGCTTGTTGAGGACGCTTCGTTGACGGGGAAAGTGCTTGAATTGCATGGGGAGGAGGTGACGTTTGCGGAGCCGCCGGCGTATGTCGATCAAGATACAGGAACGAATATTGAGATGTTTTGGAAGCTGGGGTATGCGTAGTAGATTGTATGCGGAGAAGGATGACGGAGTCGTGAAGAAGAGGTTGTAGCTATTTGCTAGACCTGTAGGTTGCTTTCCAACGGGTGGATTTAACGCCCGCTGACCCTATTATACATCAATTCATTATCGTAGAACCATCCCGTTATCAACGCCAGACACCAAAGAAACCCGGTATATATGTCGTTATTCCCATTTATCCCTTTCCATTTAACCAGCCCATCAAGAAGTCAATCGCTCTCATCCTGGAGCAGCACCTTGAGCTTCTCCAGTTTATCCTCGCACTTCACCTCCATCTGCATCACCACATCGACACTCTTCTTCTTCGTGATGAGGAGCTGTGACACAAGCCAAAAGTTGTAGCCGTTCTTGTAGAAGCCCATGGACGCCCACTCGTGGCTGGAGACTGTATTTCGCAGTGCCAACCAATGATCGCGCCATCGTGACAGTGCTGTTCGGATACCGGCTAATGTGGAGTCTTCCGGAATGGCACTTCGAGGGGTTTTTGTGGGCGTTGAAGGCCCTTGTGGTTTTTTTGAATTAGGCAACGGTGTTTTGTGTATCAAGGGAGCCAGGAGGGTCATGTGTGTATTTATGAAGGCATACAGTACTGGAGAAGCGTGAGTTCATCGTCAATGAGTAAGGGATGGGGTGAACATACAATGAATGAGAATAAACATATCGAGGACGGTCATATCGGCAATATGATCTGGAACATGGACTTGTGAACCATCCTCGCTGGCCGGGTTTTCAAACAAATTGTCAAAGGCCTTTGAGATGGGAATATCGCGTGCGAATCGGAAATTCGGCTCCACAAAGGGATGCTGCGAGTCGAAGACTGCCTCTTTGCACGGAAAGTCCCATTCCATTTCTGTGTGGGATATACGGCAGGGGTAGTTTGAGTAAAAGGAGAAAGCACAGTCGAGGAGTGATATGATATTCACGGTCCTGCAGGCACTCTGTTAGCCTTAATCACAAACTAGGGATGGGCATAGACATACCGAATGCGGCATTCCTTCTGGATCCACGAGTACTCGTCCATCGGATCATGGGGCATATGACGGCATTTCATGAGTCCGATTCGACGAGCGACCTGCACGCTAAAGTTAGTAGCATTCGCGGAATTCCCACCATGAAACCCACCTTGATGACTTCGCTGAATCTGTTCTCCATTACTCTATTGCGTGATACGCGACTTCCAGCCCAGTATTGCACAACCACGATGATGAAGCCGGCTTGGAAATTCTGGAACTGGACCCAGTCGTTGGACTCGTCGTCTAGACATCGATTCCCACAAAACATCGAGCTGATCTCGGTCTCCGACGCATAAACCTCGCTGGAAAAGATGAAGAGCTCGGCGAAATCCAGCACTCGCTTCGCAATATATGCTTCCCTCTCGTCATTGGTGTACATGGCGCCCATGAATGTGACGGCCGTAAGTAGGGGTAATGACACAACTTCCGGATCGAAGGATGCGCGATGAAGCATCGCACAGCTCGGTTGCCAGTACTTAAAGTACATTGCCACAAATTTGCGAATACGGCTTGTCGTCAGAAGGAAATTAAGATTTGTCGACAACTCCTGTTGAGCCTTCGCGTCAAGGGGCACGGACCAGGCCCTTGCGAGAATAGATTGTATCATTCCGGTGGCGAAGGGTCGTTCAGGTTCGTAGCTAAGCTGTTGCCCTGATAGTGTCAGGTTGGGATCCTGTCCGGGCGGAACGACAGCATGGTAAGCAACCTGCCCGACGTATGGGTCGTCCAGTAGCTTGTGAGGATCGCCAAAGGGGCCGTTGAAGAAGTCAATGAAAGTATCTTGGAAGAAGCTCAGGGTTGCAGCGTCGGACTCGATGAATGTGGGCGCATAATCTGTCCGACCATCTTTCAACTCATATCCGAGAATGGAACTCCCCGCGTCTTCGAGACTTTTCTTGTTGTGGTATTCGAGGCTGCGTGTTCGATCGCTGCGCGGAGGAAGGAGGAACTGCTGCGTGAAACTATCGGTACCGCCATTGAGAAGGAATTTGATCGATCCACGATCCGACGACTGTTCGTAGTCTTCGCGCTTCTCTGTTAAGGCGTCTGCCCAGTTGGAAAGTCAACGACCGCGATGTCTGAAGGAAGAGATAGGTCATACCTGAATCAGTCCCTTGGCTCGAGACTTGCTTTTTTCGCTCGTTGTTGCATTCGATCCCTCGTTTCTGACAAGAGCTGCAGGGATTTAACCCGTCGCACCGCAATTTCATCGACGTGCACTAAGGTGAGGGATGATTAGCGGCCATTCCACGCAATTAGCAGCAATGTCGAATTACCGATTGGCAAGCATGTCGTCTTCTCCCTCGCTGTCCCGTATCAGGGATTTGCCGATCCCCCCTTTTAGGACAATCTGAGTAGTGGTCACGAAGGTTGTCGCTGCAGCATGGTCGAGGGCAAATGTTAGCGTGGAGGCGCAGTGAGCAGAACAGCAAGAGAGATGTGCCAAGCGGCGAGTGCAATTGGCACATTTCATTCGGTGAGAGAATCACGAAAAGCACAGCATACCAACGAGCAAAGGAGTCATTGCAGAAGACACAAGAGTAAGGTTTGATTCCGGAATCTAAGAAGTTATTCCAGCGAGTCAGTCAATCTGATTTCAGACTGTAAGTGTGATAGCGAAATTCCTACGATCGGAGCGGCAAGGGAGAGCTGGACGGGAGGCAAAACCACATACGGCGAAGATGATGCCTTTTCAGATGATCAATGCGTGTAAATCCTCGCTGACAGATGGTGCAACGAAAATGTTTGTCGGAATCAGGCTTCATAATGGAGGAGAAGAAGCGTTGGCGCGCATCGGGGAGAAGCTCGAGGGATGGGGAGGAAGTCTGGGGTAAAGGGAGAGGGGAGGGAAATTAGAGGGGGACGAAGGAGGCGGAGTTACAGGAGATCAACCGCAGAGGATAGAGCTAAGTATGATGCGCTCATTCCTGCACTGGACTAAGATGGGAAAATGGTAGTCGGGATTGTTAATAAAGATGAGAATTATCTGCAGCAGTAGGGATATTCATCACTACTACTGACAAAGATGCTCACTCCCCAGTCGCCAATTCCTGCCAAAGAAACTTTTGTGGCTAACCGAATAGCTACGTCGATACTTCATTTTCTCCTCCAACCAAGTAACCGGTGAATTGACCTACTTTCCTTACTGCTCTTATGAACCATGGAGTCTTAAGCCGGGTCTAACCGTACGTAATACCATGACAGTATAGAATGACAAGACCGAGATAGGTAATCAATCGCCCGTGAGGTCATCTCAAAAGGAACCGAGTCGCTCCCTCGGAAAGCGGCAATTGTCTTTTCCCGGCAGGTTCCCTTCACTTTCTGGTACACCGGTTGCCTTTTTGAGCTTGGTCCAAACACTATTAGCTTGGCCTCATTGCTTGTTCTCTATTCTAAGGGACCCATGTTTAGTACATTGTTCGGACGCCTTTCTGGCCTAGTGGTGTCATATTTCAATATTATCACACGCAGACTACTACCAACACTCGGCGGGGAAATATGGATTCGGAAATATGGATTCTCGCATACAGTCTCTCAAGCCAGCGTTAAGTTGAGAAGTGGACTGCCAGGATGACCATGCTCATTGACCCGATACCGCAATGACATTTGTTGGAAAATCAACTTCGTCATCATTCAGATAATCCACGTTGATCTTCTTCAACTTTTCATTCTCCGTCCAGCCGTCTCCAAGCCAGCCGTTTGGATTGGCATTGACATAGTCGTACGTGTAATCCTCCCAACGAGGATACGCCAGAGCTCTCATTGAATGAAGCGAGGAACCTATGGCTTCGTTAGTGATAACGGAAATACGGCACTTGTTCATATCAAGGGAGCGTACCGGGCCATAATGCAGTGACTCTGCCATCCTCGGTCCCTCCCTTGTACCAGCTACGGCATTTCTCGCTAAACACCGTTCTTGAGAAGTACTGGTCACAGTAGCGAGTAAACATCTCTACCGCTTCTTTTTTCACACTCATCGCTCGGATGTTATCACGCTGCATCTTCTGCACGCAGAGCGTAAAGTAATCGATCTCCTTCTCAATCAGAAGCAACAGGTTACCCTCGCCTAGTGCCGCGTTTGGCCCCAAGCAGACGAAGTAGTTTGGGAATCCATCGACAGCCAGGGAGAGATAGGTCTCTGGTGTCTTCTGCCAGCGATTGGCTAGAGTGGCACCCTTGCGTCCGATGATTGGGTATCTCGGAGTGAATGTGGTGTCGAACCCAGTTGCGCAGACAAGGACATCCGTGGGATGATGTTGTCCGTCTGCTGTGATGATCCCCTCTGCATCGACTTTGACGATCTTGCTTGTGATGACGTCCACTTTGTCGTCCGTCAAAGCCTCAAGATATCCCGGGCCTGGAGTGAGCCGTCGGCACACAGGAGGAAATGAAGGTATCAAATTTTCGCACAGTTCAGGTTTCCTCGAGAGTCGGCGCTTCATATTCTGTAAGAAGACCTCTCGCGCGCCGATCTGTTCAGGTGTGCCAAGTAGCGTCACACCGTGGACTGATTGCAACTCGAGTTCGATTTCTGCCCTTGAATCAGAACCGATGCTCACGGTATCTTCAACGAGAAGCACTCACCTTTGCGGAACCTCTGGTAGGTGCTGTGGTCCTTCTTGAAGGTTTCAATCTCTTCTGGTGTAAACGAGACTATTCCAACTAGGTCAATACTTTTTTTTAACGGCATGACTGGATGGGTTGACAAACAGTTCTCCAGTTCAGCTCCTCCTCGTTTATCCACATGTTGGCGGGCAAAGGTGGGGGAAAGCCACGTTCGCCCCCTAATGTAGTGGTCGATGTGAGCTACCTTTGGTAGCATGCCAGGAACGATCTGGATGCCGCTCGATCCATTTCCTATCACCGCGGCTCTTTTGCCCTAGCCAGAGGTTCAGCTTCCGTTTCTCAAGATATTTCAGGCCGACTCACGGTATAATCATAGCTCTCATCCCAACGGGCACTATGCTGCAGCTTGCCCTTGAAGTCGTGCAAGCCTGGGATATCTGGCCACTTCCACGAGTTCAATGCACCAGTTGCGGAGATCAATATATTACATTCGTCCGAATACACAGAGTCTGTCTGGATGTCTTGGACCTGCGTTCAATGTCAATACTGACTGTCGATGGCCCAGGTACGGAGGACCAACCTTCAATTGCCACTTGCTCTTCGAGTCGTCCCAGACAGCTTCAACGACTCCCTGCTTCAGCTTGACGTACTTCATGCAACCATACTTTTCAGCCACACGCTTCCAGTACGCGTGGATCTCCGGAGCGGCAGCATAGAACGTCGACCATTCTTTGTTTGGCTCAAAGGTAGCTTGATACGTATGGGCTGGGATGTCTGCGAACATCGTAAGCGGTCGGTCGTCATTGACGCGAGACAACTCACGCAGGAAGATGACGAGCCTCACCACATGCACAACCGGGATATCTGTTCTCGAACCAGGTGCCCCCGATATCTTCATTCTTCTCATACACGCAGAGATCCACGTTGGGGATCCTTTGTCTGAAGCGAATGGAGGCGATGATCCCAGAAATGCCCGATCCAATGATAACGACTCTCAGGGGACGGGCTTCGTCGATGGAACGCTCTTCCACCATCCACTTATTCTCGACAGGTCGTGCCTCTTGGCTCTTGGAGCCGCTACCAAAGAAGAAACGTTTCATATTGATTGTATATGTGAAATTGGGGAGGAAGGTCAGAGAGAAGTTATCCAGAAAGGCATGCACAGGGGAAAACGAAGTCGAGATGCACTATGCTGAGAGCACGTTACCCGAATAGCCTGCTTGGCGTCCAGGGTAGAGCTACAACCTTGCAGACTATATAACAAACAAAACCAGGATACACGACCAATATGAGAACACTCGAACCAGACCAAAGATCGGCGAGACCTGCCTTTCCGAATCGCTTACCCCCTGCTCACTTTTCCCAACTGCTATTCTTGACTCTCCTCCATGGACCACAGAGCTACGCAACTCCGTATTCCTTCCCGTTGGGACGCCAACAGCCGCTCAAGCGAACCCAGGATCGGGGAGGATTAGTTATTCGCGTTGGCCCATGAGCTTCCTACGTCCGTTACCGTTTCCGTCCTTCGACTGGCTCAACAGACAAAGCTAGCATGATTTCATCGCTGCCATCTACTTCCGGTTTGCGGAGGCGGATACGTGCTTCAGTCTCGGGATTCCCCCTTCTCCTCTCCCAAGTCCCTGGTGGCTGACCCTGGACTCCAATTGCGGGGTAAGAAGCTTTACGGAATGGATTCGTGATGCTAATATTTGGGACCATATGCAGAAAGCAAGCTTCCAGACATAACCGAAAGACTCCGTATAGTGCGTCTGTTTCAGTGAGCTGATTTGACGGAAACCGACCGTTGAGTGGCCGAGCCTCACTCTATGACCTGCCAATGTTAGTGAGTTGGACAAATTGATGCTGTCCATAGCCGGAAGGACTTTATCCTGACCCCATTTGTGATTCCCAATCGCTGCGCATGACTTGCAACTTCGACCAGATGGACGTGTTGGTAATGCTGCCTGACATGCCTTGCTATGGCTATGCCGGTATCCAGCCGAAAAACCCCGCATAAACACACCCCTGTGTACAACTGACATATCATACGACGGCGGAATCTGAGCGCCCAAAGACGGGACTAGCCACCTGCCAACGCACGGACATTTTTCCACGGCGGAGAAACCCCGAGATTAAGTATGAGGAGGGGATGATGCATGCATTCACCGGAGAAAGCATTTTCCAGGAGTAGAAAGGTCTTTTCACCCTGCTCTAGCCACCCTGATGCTACTTCCAGATGAATAGATATCCGTTATTCCGTCCATACACATCATTGAATACAACCGGGATTCCCCCTGGCACAAACTTTGCCCCACAACTGGACATAGTAAAATGCGGGGTTTCGGCTCAAGAATAGTAGCCAACCGTTGTTGAAGGGGTAACGATTGAGGGCCCTGGTTCAGGCTGGTTGTTTATGTTGAGGGTTGCTGATGGTGGAATAAGAGCTGAATACAGCATGTTCTAGATACCCTCAAGTAACCAATCACCTAGACTGTCGAGCGATATCGATGTTCTCTGCTATAGTTATTCAACGGTATGGGATATAGGGTCTTTAATAGGCGCAGGTGTAGCAATAGTCGCCAAGAAGTCCTCATACCGTCCAACATCCGATGACGGTGTTGGAATGTTGAATCTTTCTTCTCGCGAAGTAGCTTGAAGTCGTTGTTTCCCAGGCAGTGTAGAATGGGAGTACATCTGCTTGTTTACAACGTCCACACGTGATGGGTGACGTGTCTCCTTAAGTCTGTCAGGCTACAGCAAACTGAAGAGGAGGACTAGATGTCTAAATCTCCGTCTTTTTCAGTGACCGACGACCGCGATCAAAGCTAACATCGACTTCACAACAGCCTGCTCACTTACTCATCTCAATAGCAATCATGCATTCGACTTCGATTTCAGAGGGAACCAGCTCGGGGCAGTCCCCCCTGCAAATCCACATCGACGGACTCTCCTCCCTACCCCTCCACGACACCATCCAAAGCTTGGCACACCTCCTCCCCGAGCTAACCTCCTCCATCACGCCAACAGGCGAACGCCTCGTGACGCATCCTACCTACGAAGGAACAGGCAAGCTCGACGACCTGGGCATACTCTACCTCCGCGCCGCAGATCGCTGTACCCGCGAACGAGCATCCTTCAAAACCCGTCTCCTGCACGTATCCCTCGATTCCATGATCGAAGCACTGTATGCATCAAGCCAAGAGCAGCTCGACAAGGGGTTGGAAGATGGGACTGTGCATCTCCCTCCTAGCCTAGACGAGGGGTGTGCGTGTTGCAATGGCGAGCCGTTTGCCGTGATTCTTAGCGGATTTCATGAGGGTAATGCGTTGCTTTTCTGGGAAGATGAATACAAGGCTTTTTGGGGGGAGGAGGAGAGCCGAGGGGAACGGTATGGTCTCGGCGAGACTTGGATCAGGGCTTCGAGGGAGCAGGTTGAGCGTGCGATGACGCGGGAGGAGGCGAGTGTGATACCTAGTATGCTTTAGATGGTTCTGGATGTGCCACTCCGTAGTGGATTGAAAGTTCCCCTGTGAGGGGTTGATCTTGGAAGATGCCATTTTTGTAAAACTTGCTTCCGAGGCATACTGCTAGTAACTCTACCATTGAAGAATGCCCCCCACTACGGATCCACTGTCAACGATAGTGGATCACACCAGGCTTGACCAGAAAGCCATGAGCCGATCGGGGGTCGATCAGCGTGATTGATGAGCTTCGTGTAATCATCTTGTCAGCAGCTGCTTCTCCAGTGTGGGATGCCTGCCTTATTCGTTCAAGCTATCATTGTGCACCCCGTCTTTCTGCATCCGCCGTATTTCCGAACATACCAAAACCAATGATGGCGTCTGGTGCAGCATTATCGTGAAGGATCACTCTGAGATTGAAATCCTCCGCGACGTCACAGGTGGTTTCCATCCCAAAGGAGATTTATTACTTATCCAACTGCTTGCACTTATAGTCCAGTCGCAATCGCCGTGCCCATCCCTGTCTACGTATCTTCTCGATTTTGACATCGCCATTCTACATTGAATGCACTGTTCAGCTGCAATATCTTCTCTATGCCTGTATTCACCGAATACGCCGCCTCGTCGCGTGAACTGCGCGTTCTGCCTTCCTTCGCTCCTCCACTTCCCCGCCTTTCCCCGCGATTTACGCGTCCTGAGGGAGCGGAGAAATATGAAGTCGTCATTGTCGGTGCTGGACCTGCAGGGCTCATGCTGAACCTGCTTCTGGCACGATACGGCCTCAACGATGACTCTCTGCTCTGTATAGATGCGAAACCAGGCACGCTCAAATCGGGCCAGGCGGACGGCCTGCAGCCGCGCACGCTCGAAGTCCTCAAATCTCTCGGGCTCGCGGACGAGATTCTCACCGATGGCTGTCACATGGAAGAGGTGGCGTTCTGGAATCCGTCGCCCGACAAGGAGAAGGTGATTGAGAGAACGTCAATCATTCCCGACGTGGCTGTGCCTGCCCGCTTTCAACACGAAGTCACAATCCACCAGGGTCGCATTGAGCGAATCCTCGAAACCGATCTGCTCCGGTATTCGAGACAAGGCGTGCAGCGGAACACCAAGCTTGTGGGCGTCAAGATCGACGAGGCGGGCGATGCAGAATTCCCAGTGGTCGCCGATGTCGAGACGGACGGCGTCCGCCGCACAATACGCTCGAAACACCTGGTGGGCGCGGATGGTGCCCACTCGGTAGTCCGGCGTTGCATGGGACTCAAGCTCGTCGGCGAGTCGATGGACCATATCTGGGGCGTGGTCGATCTGGTAATCGACACTGACTTCCCCGATATTCGAAGACGCTGCGCCATCCATTCACCGGCCGGGTCTGTCATGGTCATCCCGCGGGAGCGCATCGCGACGGGCGACTACCTGACTCGTCTCTATGTTCAAGTACCGGAAGAGACACCTCCTGAAGAGGACCAGAAGCCTGTTAATGGGACTACTTCTCAGTCCAAGGGCGATGCACGCGCGCGTAGAAGCCAGGTGACTCAGGAATCGATTTTCCGGCATGCAGCGCAAGCGTTCAAACCTTACTATATCCGGCCTAAGGAAGAGGGTGCAGTCGACTGGTGGGCTGCGTACCAGATCGGGCAGCGAGTCACGGACAATTTCACCGTCAAAGACTCCAAGGGAATCAATCGGGTGTTTATTGTGGGAGATGGTATGTGTCCTTAAGCGCTTTGATGAAGGTTGCTGATTGTCCGATCTGCTTAAGCTTGTCATACACATAGCCCAAAGGTATGTGGCTATCCAAAGCCTTTCAAGATAATTTGCTGATGGGATGGTCAAGGCTGGCCAAGGAATGAATGTGTCGATGATGGATTCGTATAACCTAGCTTGGAAACTGGCGTATTCCCTGCATGGCCTCACACCTGATTCGGCGGTTCCCGGACAACCCGATGCCATTGTGGATACATACCACTCTGAGCGCCATACAATCGCCCAAGAACTCATCGCGTTCGATCGTGCCTTCTCGTCCATGTTCTCCGGCAAGATTGGGGCGTCAGATGACGGAGTCGAGGGACTCACGCACGAACAGTTCCTCGAAGTCTTTAGCACGGGCAATGGATTCACCAGTGGTTGTGGTATTGAGTATCCTAGTAGCCTAATGGTGGACAAGGTTTCGGAGGACGGCGTAGAAAACCCAATTACCGGGACAGACTACCTGTCCGGTGTTCTTCGTCCAGGCAGAAGATTACTTGACGTTCGATGCAAGCGCCATGCAGATGGGAACAGACGGCACTTGCATGACGGTACGTTATTCCCGCGTCACACCGTTCCTCTGGAGGCCAACACTGACAATATCCAGACTTTCTGTCGACAGGTCGCTTCCGCATTCTGTGTCTCACGTCTTCCGACCTCCTTGACCTCAACGGCGTTTCTGCCCAGGTATTGACCACTCTTGGATCATCTGTCCTTCCACGATTCCCGCCGAACATTATTGAGCAGGTGGTTAACCATCCTCGCTTGGGTAAGACGTTCATGTGGCAGGATGTGCCGAGTGAGCTTAAGAAACACTCGGAGATGCGGTTCTACAGCGGTTACGAGTTAGACGATGTGTACAAGATCTACGGCGTAGACGAGACGAAGGGTGCTCTGGCTGTCGTTCGACCTGATGGATATGTCGGCATGGTGGCGGCGTTGGATGATGTGAAGCGTGTAGAGGAGTACTTAGAAAGGTGCTTGAGGACTGTCTAAAGCTAAGATAGCGTCGCATATATAACGAGTACCGATTCATTTCTCCAATGCAATTGATTTTGTGATTGCAGACAATAAGAATGTCGCTGAGATATTCTTAGCAAGAGACATCACGTGACCGGACAAAGCAGAAGATTAGTCACCGGCACGTGGCTACAGTGCCGAAAAGCCGATTTCTCCTCTTTTCCTCACCTTTTCGTCATGGTCAACGACACTTGACTGGCCACAATGGAGGCGATGACGGGTCAGGCCGCTCATGGAGAGCGTCCGTTGGCTCTCCGTCAACGGTGGAGAGCCAAAACCCGACACCGTGTGTGTCAAGCTTTTCTTCTCCAATGATGATGGGCTATCTGGTGAAAACCCGCCATGGCCTCTCTCCACTTGTCGGCATTAAGCAGCTTTTATCGCCGCAGTCGTGTTCTTGCAGGTGGGATCGCCATACAAAACCTGCTCTGGCCCTGCTTGCGGTCCTCCGGGGGGCTCTTGTGGTGGTCGTGTTGATACAACAGTGCCTGTTTTATCGTTATTCTTGTCTACTTCTACCGGAACTTTGGTATCAACGAAGTAGTCTCTATCTACAAGAGTCGCGTGATCTTTACGAAGTGGTTGGCCATGACTCAAGATGGAGGGAAGGAGACTGGACAAACTAGATCGCGATCAACATCGGTAAATAGCACGAATGACAGTCAGCACCTGTCACCCATAGATTCAACGGAATCAGAACGTTCGCGGAGTTTGAGACTCCTATCCATAACGAGGACAAGGTCGGAATCCAGACCTAGGAGAGGGAACCTCGACAGAGTGTACTCTGGCAGGCACCTGGATGATCAGTCGGTCTACCATAGCGATGACGACGCTCCTGAAGCCAATGCAGTAGATTCGTCTGCAAAGGATGATGATGAGAAGCAGGGAACCCCCGTGCTTGAAGTTAGAGCAGGAATCTTGAATGAACGCGACACTGATTTGGAAGCGGCTGCTCGCGATCAGAGTACGCTGGAAAAGTCACGAACGGCCAAGTCTGACAGATCTCGGGATCCTAAACTGGTAAGATCAAGCCGTCATCTGAAGAGGCATTCTGTCCAAGGGCAATAATAACGCGGAGACAGGTAACATGGGATGGCCCCGATGACCCTGAGAACCCTAAGAATTGGACAAACAAGAAAAAATGGGCTGCTATTATCACGGTCTCCCTCTTCACTTTCATCTCCCCAGTATCTTCGTCCATGGTTGCCCCTGCGTTGCCGTCGATTGCAAGCGAATTTCATATCGAGGACCAGGTGTCTTCCCAGCTTACTCTGTCCATTTTCGTGTTGGCCTATGCCGTCGGACCTCTGTTTCTGGGGCCGCTTTCAGAGATCTACGGAAGAGTTATCGTTCTGCAATTGTCCAACTTGTTCTATCTCGTGTTCAACATCGCATGCGGCGTCTCGCGAACTAAGGGGCAGATGATCGCTTTTCGATTTCTGTCTGGCCTTGGAGGCAGTGCTCCGTTAGCTGTGAGTCTTTTTTCCCATAAATAGTCTTCTACTAAATAACTAATGACCTTTAGGTTGGTGGAGGTGTGCTTTCGGACTGTTTTAAACCAGAAGAGCGCGGAAAAAGTGTTGCAATCTACAGTCTTGCTCCGCTCCTTGGTCCAGCTGTCGGTCCTATAGTCGGTGGCTTCATTTCTCAAGACACCACCTGGCGATGGGTCTTTTATGCCACCTCCATTGCCGACGGAGTCATCCAATTCGGGGGGCTATTCTTCCTCCGTGAAACATACGCACCCAAGATTCTGAAATGGAGAGCAGAGCGGATCCGAAAGGAGACGGGTGATTCGGCGTACCAGACTGAAACCGAGCGACAGAACAAAACCCTTTCGCAAACGATGCGGACTGCGCTGGTGCGGCCGTTCCGCCTCTTGTCCACCCAGCCCATCGTTCAAGTCTTGGCGCTGTACATGGCCTTTATTTATGGGACGATGTACCTTGTCCTTTCGACGTTCAGCTCTCTGTGGACAGGTGTTTACAATGAATCTACGGGTATTGGTGGTCTGAACTATATCTCCCTTGGCTTGGGATTCTGGCTGGGCTCTCAGATATGCGCTCCACTGAATGACCGCATCTATCGCCGGCTCAAAGCCCGTAATAACAACGTCGGCAGGCCCGAATTTCGAGTACCTCTTTTGGTTGTGGGCGCTTTCCTCACCCCAGTGGGTCTATTTATCTATGGCTGGACCGCTCAGTTTCGCCGCCACTGGATCGCCCCTAACATTGGTGCCTGTCTCTTCGGTGCTGGGAACATCATCGCCTTTCAGTGCATCCAGACCTACATGGTGGATACATACACGAGATTCGCTGCCAGCGCCCTAGCCGCGGTGGCTTTCTTGCGTTGCATATGTGGATTCGCCTTTCCACTATTTGCACCGTACATGTACAACGCGCTGCACTACGGATGGGGTAATAGTTTGTTAGCTTTTGTGTCTATTGGTCTGGGGATACCGGCGCCTATATTCCTCTGGAAATATGGAGAGATTCTGCGCAAGCGCAGTCCATATGCGGCGGGTTAGATGTGTGCACTAGTTGAAAGTACATAGCTACATAGCACGTTGTAGATAGCCTAGCTCAATGTCAAGATGCACGTTCTGCCAGCGTCTCAAGACATCGTGTCCCGGAGTCTGATCTTTGTTACCACCCAAGACGTCGTCGAGCCAGATTTACCTGGAAGTCCGGAATGCTGCTCACAGTGTCATGCTCTTAAGGTCTTTGCGTGAACGAACAGAATCAACCGCATCCAGTCAATACTGGCTTCTGAGGCTACATCAATCCTCGCTTTTGGATTGACCGCTACTTCCATCTCGGTCCTTCGCAGATCGTGGATACTGAAGTCAACGTGGCTTTACGGCACGACATCGGATCAGCCTCCTGCCCAGAATACTGTACCCTTCTAATTTGATATTTGATTGGACGCTCGAAAAGGGGCTGAGGTACAGATCACATGCTACGGAATAATTCAAAATCCGAGGCCAATTGAGTTTTGGCTAAATTTAGCGTGCAGAAGGTAAATCCGCTATTCCCGATCCAGTAATAAAATTTCGAATTTTTCCATGTGAAAATCAACAATCAGAGAGGCGTCCAGCCATGCATCGTAGAAAGAAAGCCACAACTTCCATGCGGTGCAGCATATCAACTGTCTAGTATAATGCAATAGAATTGAATCAAATCATGTAGTCGGACCCCAATCCCATACTGACTGCTCCGTGTACTCTGTATCAGACAAGCTCTCCGAAATGCAAGAGGACTCCTACTCCTATCTCAACCCTTGGCCCCAATTTCCTAACCGAGCATAGCTCTCTCCTTACGGGTATGTTGAGTACCTTTCTCAACGGCTGGGCATCAATGGATCAAAATCTAACACTCCGCTAAAAAACGGACCTCAGGCACATGGACAATGCTGGTGTCCGACTGGCCAGAGTGGTCAAAATGATCCACTTGAGCCCGTTTGACAGATTCAGGAACCGCTTTTCTGGAAACATTTGGTGGAAAGGAGATTGGCCAATGGATTCGCTTGCGATGTCGGGTTCCAGCTGCTTAGCTATCGTACGATAGCGAATGGCTTGCTGGCCTTTTCTGGGGAGATATTTTTTTTTCCTCTCCCTTTTTTTTCACCTTCAGTTTTGCCAATTGCTCGATTTCGATTAAGGACAGCTGGGAAAATGGCGGAGGTTCGCAAGAGAGCTGTACAGACAGAGACAGAGGTATGTTTCTTTCTGTGCAATATGGATCAGAAAAGCATGCTCACATACTCCTAGGTTGTTGTCCAAGACAACACTCCGAGTCTCAAATCGCTCAAAGATGCCATTCCCAAAGAATGCTTCGAGTCCTCGCTCGTCACCTCCCTCCTCTACCTCGCCCGTGATATCCTTTACTGCGCCGTCCTGACTTACGGCGCCTTCCATATCCATCTCATCCCCTCGTTACCGCTCCGCGCCCTCGCCTGGGCCACATATGGCTTCTTCCAGGGCTGCGTCGGAACAGGGATGTGGATTCTGGCCCACGAATGCGGCCACGGGGCTTTCTCTCCCTACCAGGGCATCAACGACTTCATCGGCTGGGCCACTCACTCCTTCCTGCTCGTCCCTTACTTCTCCTGGAAGATCACCCACGCCCGTCACCACCGGTACACCGGCCACATGGAGAAGGACACAGTCTTCGTGCCGTGGACGGACGAGCAGCTCGCGCAGAAGAAGAACGTGCGCATCGAGCAGCTCAAGCACCTCGCCGAGGAGACCCCTATCGTCTCCTTCCTGCAGCTCATCGGCCACCAGCTCGGCGGGTGGCAGCTGTACCTGCTGACGAACGCCACCGCCGGCGCGCAGAGCTGGCCCGAGGGCAAGCCCAAGACCGGCCCGGCTAGCCACTTCAACCCGGTCGGCGCGCTGTGGAGCCCTTCGCAGCGTCTCTCCATCGCAATCTCCGATCTGGGTCTGCTGATCATGGCCTCGGTGCTGTACTACGCGAGCACGCAGATCGGGGCATGGAACGTCGTTCTGCTCTACTTTGTCCCTTACCTGTGGGTTCACCACTGGCTGAGTATGTCCCCGTTTTCCTCAGATTCAACTTGAATATATATCTAATGTAAACAGTCGCCATCACATACCTCCAACACACCCATCCCTCCGTCCCTCACTACACCCCCGAAGCGTGGACCTACACCAAGGGCGCCCTCGCCACCGTCGACCGCACGATGGGCTTCATCGGCCGCCATTTCTTCCACGAGATCATCGACTACCACGTTGTGCACCACCTCTTCAGCCGGATCCCCTTCTACAAGGCGGAGCAGGCCACCTGGGCCATCCAGCCTCTGCTCGGGGCCCAGTACAACGAGGAGAAGGAACAGAGTTTCCTTGGTTCGTTGGTTACGACGTTCCGGAAATGCGTCTATGTTTCGGCCAAGGGGCATGCGTCGCAGCCGGGTGTGCTGCACTTCGTGAAGGCTGATGAGGGGAATTAATTGGTGGCGTTGGTGGATTGGATAGACATAGAGTTTTGAGGAGATAGACTAATTGTCATAGACATACCCTAGTTGTTTTGTTGGATGGTCGATGTGTATATAGACAAACGCTTAGATGTATTAGAACTAGAGCTGAAGAGTGTGATTATACTAATCATTCGTGAAACTCATGCTGCGAATCCAGATTTATTAACCTATGTAGCTTCCTCCTCGTGCATACCGACGGAAGGACGACTAAGAGACAATACTATCGCATCTGCGGAGTGAGGAAAGTAAACAACCACTAAATAATCTACCATGGATCGAAGCATGAAGACCTTAACTAAGCTCGAAGACTGTAGTCACGAGATCATGAGGCAGCTGTGTAACAATGAAAGTAGCCAGGATGGCACCCTGCAGCTCTACCTGGGACTCTTGTCTCTCGTCGAGGCGATCGATCCATGTGATAAAAGTGGCGGTGACTGCAAAGCCTCAAACAAACAAACCTCCAGGAATAGCTACAGACCCACTGATGTTCTCATCCAGTCTTCAGCACCGCCACACTAGTGGTACCCAGCACTCTACATTCACATCCACTGTTTCTACTCTGTATGAGTATAGACTGAGCATTATCTTGAAATGTGACGAACGCATTCATCCAGCCCCGCGACATATGCAGAAGACAGTATCGCAACCAATAACTGCAGCCTGCAGCCTGCAGGATAAATAAACCCTCACCGCTAGCTCTGCGCCCCACCGTGTACACACTCACCTCCCAATAACTGCGGCCACGATCCACCTTTATGTCATCTTGCATGCTAGTCGACTTCAAGCTAGACGGTAGACTAGACACTGTAGGGCAGCAATGCCTCACCGACAGCCAGGAGCTGCGCGTGTATATATAGCCTTGAGCTCCGCTCGTTCTCAGACCTCAACTCGCGTCAACAAGTTTCTGTCTCAAAGATTGTTAATAGAAGAAAAGCATGTCCTTCCACCAATCCAGCCAAGACATCCACATCCGCCAGGAGGACGGCTACACCCTCCTCCTGGCCAATGTCCGCGATAGCCATGGCCAGCTGATCCAGCGCAAGATCAGACTTGATGATCATATTGGCAATACAGATGGTATATACCCCCCCTTTCCATAGTTGTGATTGTGTTTATCTGCAGAAGCTAATAGTATAGGATGGTTCATCTGGGGCGGCACCAACTTCACCCGGACGGCGAGGAATATCTCGCTCGAACATACCGCGTATGGACCTAAACTGTGTGCTGAGCTGCAGACGAGAGATGGTGGATGGTCGAGGGGGCTGCAGGGGATTATGCTTTCGGAGAAGATTGCTAATAATGATGGGCATTTGAAGTTTTTGGTGAGTTTGCTCTCTTGTTGATGGCAGTTAGGATAGGTTGATACTGATGTCGAGATAGGGTCCTTGATTGATTGGTCGTGGGGATGCGAATAGACATAGTGCTAATGAATGGAGATGGGCGAGAGGAGAATTCTCCCGTATATCCAGTCGCAGGAAGTGTTTGCGTGTGTAGATGGACAGTTCTTTCAGTCATCCTGAGAACTCATGTAGTGGTACTGCAGGCCCGGGAACACTTCGCTGTTACATTCCACAGCGACGTATGAGTCTGAACTCGAGTAGATTGACTGATGAGTAGTGACACATTCTGAAGCAGGCGCTGACTGTCACCTCACCGCTAGAGACAGACTCACTTGAGCCGGCCACGATCCATTGCGGTGTCAACCATGGAACCCTCGACGCAAACATGTCTGGAGCCCTCTCCAGAGTCCGGACGACCATTCCAGAGTAGCAGAAAAATTGCGTAACAATGTGTTCAACACGATGTCATCTTGCAATGATAGAGACAGCAACGCCTCAGTACAGCTGGGCGGTATATAACCTCAGCTCCGCTTGTCAGCAGTTTTCGAAGTTGCCTTAGTCACAACAGGGGAAATGTCACTCCACAAAACCTGCGAACACCTTCAGATTATTCGGAGGATTGGCGCGACTGACCTCGTGGCTGACGCCCGTAATAGCTCCGGACGGAGGGTCCCCAACAAGATCCGACTTGATGACCATATTGGTGAAAAAAAAGGTATTCCCTCCTCCCCGGTGGGCATGTTCAATCTGGAGACTTAGGTTCTAACTGCGTCAGGACGACTTGTGTGGGGAGGACAGAACTTCACACACTCTGCGGGACAGGTCTCCCTAGAGCAGACCGAGCATGGGGCTATTATGCGTGCCGAGATGAATAAAGACGGGGGGTCGGCAAATCGTCAAGAGCTCAATCTTTCTGAAAAGATTGTCAATTTTGATGGACAACTGAGGGTTGTTTGAGTTTCTTGCATTGAGGCGGTTGGATCAAGTCGACTCATGTCGGAGATAGCATTCTTTGAATAGGACATAGAAATGCGAAATGCACATACGGAGTAGTATGTGATGGAATGGATGTCACCACCATAAACCAGAGACTTGGTAGCCTGAATGCCTGATAGATACCTGAAATATCCGGCCACTGCGCGGCCAGGTCAATCTGATCTGTCAGATCGGATGATGTAGCAGCACGAGTCCTGCTGCCTGGCTTGTCCAGTCGGCATTGGCGCACCACCTGCTGTGCAATCAGAGGCTTCGAGCAACTTCCAGCCCCTCATCAATGACATTCCGCACGCTTCGATGAACTGGCTCAGAGCATCCATGACAGAATCACGTGACTAGATGCCGAATAACGTAATCCTGGACTCCTGGGAAAACCTTGACTGATTCAACTATTCGAAGATGTGGGACATGGCGTCCAGAGAAGTCTGTCTGGCCAATCATCCTTTTTGTGGGCGTTACGAACCGGATCAGGAACCTGCTTGGCTTCTTGGTATCGGCTGTGATGTCTGCCGTGCTCGGCACACAGGGGTCAAATTTCGAAACCTAAGCCCACAGGGAAGCCGATGGCAGGTGTCATAGTCGTCTTGTCCGTCTCGAGCTGGACGGACAAATTGACTTTGTGGACTGGAGTCATTACAACAAGGGTGTTTGGAACTATGTTAAATCCCTCGCTTGGGTTCACCAACATCTATCTATCGAGGACAGGCCACTGCACTTTATCGGGGTCGTTCTCTTCTCACAATTGATGACACGGCCAGGGTCGGCAAGCTAACGGTGATTTAACGGGCGAGTCGACCGCAAACAGGCCGACCCGAGACATTGGACTTTTCACTTGCTGGCTTGGAGCGGGCGAAGGATTATGCGGATAGCGGAGTTGGCGGGGACAAGTCAACAGGCAGAGTTTAACCATTGATTATTAGCCAAGCAGCTAGGGCCTTGGTCGTATGATTGGAAGATTGGAAAAAACTCCATACTTGCCGACGCAATTACCCTTGGCTTTTTTGTTGGTAATGCTTTCGTAATAAAATATGTCCAACTCTAGTGACAAAAAGGCATCTAGAACCGTAGTTCAAGGAGGGAGGTCGCTTAATCTTCGGCGAGCCCGCAGCGTCCATAGTTCTCTTCCCCACGTACGGAGATTTGTGGGAGTTCCACTTATTATTCCCCGTACTAGAATCGTTAGCGAACTCGTCCGATGCAAAATCCGAGTGCCGGGATGTATGCTAGTTGCTAACTCGAAATTCTCACCGGCAGCAAGGTGAACCTGGGGAGGGTGTCTGGGGATCCCCGCATGGAAGACCATGAACAGCGGACTACTATCTATGGAGTCATGGACTTGGACACGAGCAAAAGTGGGAAGTGGATACTGACAGAAAATGATGATGAATCGAGTGGAAGCGAGAACCGAAGGCCAACAGACGCAACCAAGCTTCCTTGGACGGAGGAAATGGGCGCATTGGTCGAGACAGCAACAGACGAGTGGAAAAGCTTCAGTTCCTGTCGGTCATACCGTGGTTTGCACGTGGTAACAAACTCTGTTTCCTTACCACTGTCATTATCCATCCATCCATTCATTCATTCATTCATTCTACCTTACCTCCTGTCACTTGTAAGTTTCCTCCTGATGAGGTGTCTATCATTTGCTCTATCTTCCTGTTTATTGCCTAATCTATGCTCTGGAATCCCCTCATCTGCTGTTGATTGCTGACTCGAACTCTGGCTGAAGTGTAAGATCGAGGATTTTCCTCTCTGGGTAATTCGTTGTTTATTAGGTTTCAGACGATGAAACATTGTTACAACGTTACAGGCCCATGGCCCACCAACAGTCTTGGCATGCCAGCCTGTCAACCTGCACTTCAGCAATCAGCAGCCACTTTCATTCTTGTTGCTCACTCTCGGACAGGCAGCTTCCTCGCATCGACTGTCAGATCCGTAGTCAGTGGCAATGCTCTGAATCAAAAGTAAATCTAGCGAGATTGGTTCTCGGCCGCAAATCACGGGTCGGCATCAAGTGATCATAGACTCGCAGACTCGGCCAGATCCGAAAGACAATTCATCCTCGGCTCGCTCCATCCAGTGAGACACTTGCATAATAAAAATCATGATCCTCAGAGAGGAAAACACACAGCCAATTCCAGCGCGGCCCGCTCTTCCATTCACATATTGATGTCCCGCCATACGTCCGCGTGCGACGGTAACTTACAGTTGAGGTGGCGCTCAACGTGTCCGTGTCCTGCGTGTTATAACTTGTCACGCAATCTATCGTGGCTAATAAGATTAAGGAGAGCCGGCTTCCAGGGTTACATTGTGAGGAGTTAGGCTTTACCGACCCGGGAATGACCTCGACAATTGGCGGATGACATGGTCGTCTGTCTTTCAACAAACCAACTACGGATTTGAGACTCTGGATAGACTTTAATTCGAACTTGATATAAATTTACCGGTCGCAACAGTATCTAACATTCCTCCTCCTTATACATCTATCGAAGCCGTCGCGATCAGTGATGGAATGCTTCGTTCGGAGTAACCTACGGAGGGGGAAGCAGAATTGGTAAGGTATGATACTGTATGGTATTGACTAGCAAACTTTGACAGACTCATGGTTTCCTCGGACCATGTGGAGCTGCCACCTCCACTTTCCTGCACGTGGTAGGCTGGTTTTTCCGGCCCCTGCCAGAACAGCCAATGAGAGTGTATGGCACGGAAATTAGGCCTGAGAAGGAACCGTCGCCGGGGTTAGTGTCTCTGGAAGCGCGTAGCTAGCTCCCTGACTGGCTACATCTTCGAGACTGTGCCAGAACTAGTCAGCCCGACAACACGGCCGGCCGAGACCCGAGCATCTGTTTGGCCAGAACGTCCGGGGTTGGCCGCGCCACAAATCCATTACCAATGAGAAATCCCTGCATAGAGGTCTAAGCAAGATACTTGACCCAGGATGGTTTAGTTTCTGCGAGCACAGGCCGGATTTTGGTGGTCAGCTCGAACATTCGATCCGGGGTTGTGCCTGTGAATGTCTGTACGGTACCATGTCCATGCGCCACTCTACCACTCTGTGGTTTCCCATTCCAGAGTTGTACAGCGTCGCAGTCCGAGGTCCCTCATTTTACTCAGGTTACCAGATCCTGCGATCTCAGACAGACTGCCAGCTGCAATGATTGGTCCATCATCCGTTCTGACTCGCGTTTCGCGCACTTTTAGTGCATCCCAATCCAGTATGGCGGTCTTTTTTGTTTTCTCCATGTCTCCAGCTTTGTCCCCAATTCCCCAGATGAGACAAGACTAAGCGATCCAGAGTGTGATGGCAACTAGAACCGCATTGAAAAAAAAAAAAAAAAGGGCGCTAGAGCCGATGGCAACCTGCATCCCCCGTGGTCAATTCCCCGGACCGGCATGGGGCCGACTGATTGAGGGAAAGAGAAAAGTGAGAGAAAGAGCAAGTGCGGCATCTCCAGGTTTCTCCTCTTCCAGGTCCAGGTCTATAAAACCTGCTGTTCTTCCCCCCCAGGTTGTCCGACCTTCTTGTCACGTAGATCTTCTCCCTTTTCTCTTCTTCCCTCCATCCTTCTCCTTTTGAGCCTCGTGGTGATCAACATCCCTATCCATTCTCATATCTAACCTTCCCTTTCTTTACTCTCCGGGTTGATCACTGCCATCGATCGCCATGGCGGACGTTGTCGTCGATACCTCGCGCGTCGAGGCGCCTGTGACATGGAAGACCTACCTGATGTGTGCCTTCGCGGCCTTCGGTGGTATCTTCTTCGGTTATGACTCTGGTTACATTTCCGGTGTTATGGCCATGGATTATTTCATTACTGAGTTCGAGGGTCTCGTTAGTAACCCCCGCTCCGCAAAGGTATAGCAAAGGACTTCGTTACTAACAGCTGAATCTCCCGTCCTACAGGACAAGGCCACCACTCCGACCGATCTTTTCGTCATTCCTTCCTGGAAGAAGTCTCTGATCACTTCCATTCTGTCTGCTGGTACTTTCTTCGGTGCTCTGATCGCTGGTGACTTGTCCGATTGGTTTGGTCGTCGTACTACCATTGTCGCTGGTTGCGGTATCTTCATTGTCGGTGTCGTTCTTCAGACTGCTTCCGCCACCACTGCTCTGCTCGTGGTCGGTCGTCTGATTGCCGGTTTTGGTGTCGGTTTCGTTTCCGCCATCATTATCCTGTACATGTCCGAGATTGCGCCCCGCAAGGTCCGCGGTGCCATCGTCTCTGGTTACCAGTTCTGCATCACCATTGGTCTGATGCTGGCTTCCTGCGTCGACTATGCCACCCAGAACCGCACCGATTCTGGCTCCTACCGCATCCCCATCGGTATCCAGATCGCCTGGGCTCTCATCCTTGGTACCGGTCTCCTTCTGCTGCCCGAGTCTCCTCGTTACTTCGTCAAGAAGGGCGATCTGACCAAGGCCGCCGAGGCTCTTGGCCGTGTCCGTGGCCAGCCCCGCGATTCTGAGCTCATCCGCTCTGAATTGGCTGAGATTGTCGCCAACCACGAGTACGAGATGCAGGCCATTCCCCAGAGCGGCTACTTTGGCAGCTGGTTCAACTGCTTCCGTGGAAGTCTCTGGAACCCCAACAGCAACCTCCGTCGTACCATCCTGGGTACTTCTCTGCAGATGATGCAACAGTACGTTTTCCCTTCTTGCTTTCGTCGCTGACTGACCTGCGATGCTAACGACCCGCGACAGGTGGACTGGTGTCAACTTCGTCTTCTACTTCGGTACCACCTTCTTCAAGAGCTTGGGAACCATCAGCGACCCTTTCCTGATCAGCATGATCACCACCATCGTCAATGTCTGCTCCACTCCCATCTCCTTCTACACCATGGAAAAGCTCGGTCGTCGTACTCTGCTCCTCTGGGGTGCTCTGGGCATGGTTATCTGCCAGTTCATCGTCGCCATTGTCGGAACTGCTGACGGCGGCAACAAGAGTGCCGTCAGCGCGGAAATCTCCTTCATCTGTATTTACATCTTCTTCTTCGCCAGCACCTGGGGTCCTGGTGCCTGGGTCGTCATCGGCGAGATCTTCCCTCTGCCCATCCGTTCCCGTGGTGTTGCTCTGTCCACCGCCTCCAACTGGCTCTGGAACTGCGTAAGTTTCTACTTGACACAGATGCAAAGGAATAACGTGCTGACTTAGCCTCCACAGATCATCGCAGTCATCACCCCCTACATGGTCGACACCGACAAGGGTAACCTCAAGGCTAAGGTCTTCTTCATCTGGGGATCTCTCTGCGCCTGTGCCTTTGTCTACACCTACTTCCTCGTCCCCGAGACCAAGGGTCTCACCCTCGAGCAGGTCGACAAGATGATGGAGGAGACCACTCCCCGTACCTCTGCCAAGTGGAAGCCCCATGGCACCTTCGCCGCTGAGATGGGTCTCACTGAGAAGGATATGGCTGAGAAGACTGGTGGCGAGGTTGTCCACCAGGAGGTTTAAACGATCTTGGCGGTGCCAACTCTCCGTCTCTGAGGGCTTCTGAGACTTTCTTGTGATTTTCTTGTTACTTACCAACGCCACGTATACCCATGGTTACGCTTCATGTTACAATAATGCTCAATGTCTACAGAGGAATGAGACTCTAATATCTGTTTTAATGGTGGTATCTTAGGAGAATATTAAAAAAGAAAAAGAAAAGAAATGGGAAACCATTGAATCAATTTCGTTTCTCACCTTTATGCCTTTGCTTCTATCCTCATGGAAGGGATCGTCACGAGCGCAACTTAGAAGCTTCTGTGTGTACATCTGAAGACCTTTCGACCATGGGAACTTCTCTGCAACTCGCCGGTGAATTGGAAAAACACACCACAGGAATGATGATGATAGTGTTAATAGGACGGGATCATGTAATCCATGCATTTGTGGGTTTGCCTTAACGAATCCTAGCCAGTGAGCCGTATTGAAGCCTATAACTTCTCAACGGCGCCAAGGAATATCGACAGGACTTTGCAAGTAGAAAACAGCGCAGACAGAAAGGCATGAAGGAAATCCATGTGAGCGAAGGCTGTAATGTGGTGAAGCTATCGATAAAGCATGGGGCTATGCGCAATTGGGCAGCAAGCGATACACACCCCGTGACCTTCTGCTTCCATTGTTTCCCGTCCAGCATCAGTTTTAGCCGTTTTCATGCGTCAGGCCATCACTAAGGATCTGAAACCATGATGGAATACAGAGTATGAAATGCTGATTGTTTCTAAGGGGAGTTCTGGATGGTCATGATCGTCTTTGTGTTTCAGCAACTAAACGTGCCTGGATCCTATGGCGTAGTCTCGATTGACTCCCGTCGTCATCCCACTGAATCAGCGATTCCAGTCATATCAACAGCCGTGATCTCGCGTCCCTCAAAAACTGCAGACTTCAGAAGTTCAGACCTCGGATGTGATTCGCATGCTAGCTTGCCAAGAAAAGGATGCGTGTCTATCTCCGACAAGCTTGTGCTTTGGCGGGGAATAAGGCAATGATCTGCGGTGAGTCGTACTCTTCAGAAAGCCAGGCGACGGAGGTATGTAAATCAAATAGGGGATGCCTGATTGCTTGAGACTCAATGTTGCCGAGATGGAAGATTCTTCACGAAATACATTGCTTCTTGATACTGAGGTTAGTGGGTTTAACGGATCCTCACAGACATCTCCAAACCTCGATACAGTCAAGTCTGGAGACGCGCCAATGAAGCTGAGTGTCTGGACTTTCCGGCTTGTGCAACTCGCACCGGGCTTGGCTTGCTGGCCAAGACTTTTATCTGCTTCAGCCTGCGAATGTTAGATTGACTTGCGTCTCCGTACTTCTGAAGACTTGGACCTGCGGAAGCGGGGCAACGTCGTCAGCAGCGATGATCTCTGGTTCTGGCCCTGGATTTCGGATCATCCGCTCCGGATAGGGTAAGGAACTTTGTGACGCCTAGGGAGTCCTGCAAGAGGCAGTATGCGTAATTGGGAATGGTGCGGGCAAGCCACAACCGTAGAGGGTCCATAGTCCCTCTTCCGCCCTGTCGCTGATCAATGTGCCTTATCTGATTCGACGGAGTTGATCAACTCCGTCTACAAGGGTTGCGTCAGCATCAATATCAATGCAATTCCACTTGCATACAGGGTGAACTCCTCATGTTGACGGCCACAAATATTGTCGACGGTTGAGTTTGCGTACAAACTTCAAGAATGAAAAGGTATAAAGCTGTCACCTCCGCTGGTTGACGATGTGCTTCTATCATCGCCATCGCTCTGCTTTTCTTTGCATCGCTTCACTGCCTCTACCATGGTCCAACTCTCTTCTACCCTTGTCGCTGCCGTAGCCGGCCTCGCCAGCGTTTCCTTGGCGCATCCTGGCCACAATGTCAAAGCTGAGGCTGCCGAGCGTGCGGCTTTCCTGAAGCGTTCCAATATCGCTCGCGGATGGGGAGGATGCGCCGCGAAGCTCAAGGCCCGCGGCCTTGAGAGTCGCAGCATTGCCCGTCGTGAGCATGCAGTCGAGATGCTTCGCCGCAGCAAGGGCTTGGAGACTCGTACGCAATCTTCTTAACCTACTGCGTGAGGATGTCACTGACCAATAGGTCCTAGGTGCTCCTTTCCTCAAGGCTCGTGACCTTACTGCTCTCAACACTTCCCACGAATCATCTTTGGATGTGGACTTGTCCACCGACCCCTCAGTCCTGTTCTCCTCCAACGCAACCTGTGTCTTGGCATCTGATGTTACTCAGGGACCTTACTGTATGGTTATTGTTCTATGATAGATCATTGCCTATCTACTGACGCCCTACAGATGTAAGCGGCGAATTGATCCGCAGCGACATTACCGAGGACCAGGCGGGTGTCCCTCTCTACGTGGACGTCCAGATGGTCGACAGCTCCACCTGCGAGCCTGTCACCGGTGTCTATCTGGACTTCTGGCACTGTAATGCTACTGTAAGTCTCCTTTACATAGGCGCAAATAATACAACTAACAAACCAGGGTGTCTACTCTGGAGTCGTCGCCAGTGGAAACGGCAACTCCAATGATGACAGCAACCTCGACGCTACCTTCCTCCGTGGTCTCCAGAAGACCGACGACGAGGGTGTCGCCCAGTTCCACACCATCTTTCCAGGCCACTACACTGGACGCGCTACCCACATTCACGGTATGCTCATTGACCTCCCGATATTATGATGCTAGGCTAACCTGTTCATGTCTAGTTCTGACCCACTCTCTCAACGAAACCACCGTCAACGCCAATAACACCCTCGAAGCCCTTTACACCGCGCACTCCGCTCACGTCGGCCAGATTTTCTTCGACCAGGACCTCATCTCTACCGTCGAGGAGACCTCGCCCTACTCTACCAACACTCAGGAGCTCACTACCAATGACGAGGACAGCATCCTCGCCGAGGAGGCCGACACCATCGATCCCTTTGTCGAGTATGTTTTTCTGGGTGACTCTGTCTCCGACGGTATCTTCGCTTGGATCTCCCTTGCCATGGACTCCTCTGAGAGCAGCTCTGTGACTCCTGCTGCTTACTATACTGAGGAGGGTGGTGTCGAGAACGAAAACTCTGGTGGCGGCGCCGGTGGTCCCGGTGGTTCCGGGCCTGGTGGCCCTGGCGGCGCTCCTCCTAGCTAGATGGTGAGCTAGGTTGGTTTAGGCTCCTGTTGTCGAGCAATTCGTTGTCGTGCTCTTTAGCAACTAAGTCAAGCCAGATAGTTATGCCATCACTCATTAGGCGTAACAAGCAGATACATTCAATTGTACTTCTTACATTCTACATTTGCACTTGATCATCATCAACTCACCTAGGGCTAATCTATGAATTATCTACGGTAGACTTTGTCTAAAGGGTGATTCGCTGACAGTTTCAATGTTATATGCACTAGCAGTAGCTTGGCCATACTGCTGCCTAACCACTTCCCCCAACCTGCTGCTTTTCTACAGGTCTCTTCGCTTGGTCTCGGCACTCTCCGGTAGACATGCATTCCATCACACTCCGCATCTGACAAGGTTCTTAACTAGGTTAATGGCGCGAGGATCCTTTTGACTGCACATGTGGCTGTATTTACTATGCTGACATTGCTTATGTAGTCCCAACTGCTGACAGTAAGGATAGCCTATTATGCCCTTGGCCTGGCTGATATACAGGCCGACATGCCATTTTCCCCCTTCCCAACATCTTGGCAGCTGAACTACGCATTCAGTGAATTTGGGCAAACTGTCGGTTAAGAACTAACTCATGTCACTGCTTCACATTTGGGGAATTGAGGAAGAGGGTTCCTGGTTTGTATGACTTGACTCGGCCTTAACCATAACTGTCCTTGCAGTCAGAGTTGAATGGAGCTGTTATTACTGGGGAACCATATAACGCTAGAAGCTACAAGGGCTAGGAGATTCCTGTTAGAGTATAATTAGCAGTGATCGGCCATCAAAGCTGGATCTCACAGCACCTGGTCTCTGGAAGTGGAAGAGCTTCTCCGGGCATGATTTCATGGGCCCTAACGAGACCGGGACCAGTACTCGATAAAGTCAGTTCAGCATCTGCACGTCAATATTTGGGTGATATAAACTAATATATGATTGGTCATCTAAGATCTTGGTACAGGAAAACTCTACCGGGTCCCTAGGACTCCACGCTTTGTTAGTGCTGACAATATCACCGCCAACTAATTAACCCTTTGACCCCGGAATGACCAATACCCATGGCACTAGGGAAATCTATATGGTCTCAATAGTCGTCATGACTCAAAAAGCTGTGCACTCTTATTGGATAATCGATCAGAGCAACAGGCAGATGTCTCAGCATGTTACGGCGTGTAAGCAGTCACTCGGGGCCCGCGGCCTCCGATCTCAACGTCCGGGGAGGATATCAATAACACGACTTCCTCGCAGCGACTTCATCTAGATTCCTGTGGCCGTCATGTCGGACATGGAGAATAATCAAGAGCTGAAACCAGATGGAGTCGAAGACGAGCCAAAACCCTCTGGCTTCAAGAGCTACATGCGCATATTCAGTTATGCCGACAGAACTAGCTGGATTCTGTACTCTGTCGCCATCGTTGCAGCCATCGCAGCTGGCGCGGCCCTTCCGTTGATGGATTTGATCTTTGGCAAGTTCGTGACGACGTTTAACAACTTTGCCCTGGGCGCTCTTGGTCCGGACGATTATATGAGGGAGGTGTCGAAATATGCGTCAGTCATCTGCCCATCCAAGCATGGACACTGGCTAACCTGTCCAGCCTTTACTTGGTATATCTGTTTATTGCCAAATTTGCCCTCGTCTACATCCACACTGTGACCGCGTCGATTGCGGCCATTCGAGCAACGAAAGCGCTGCGGCTGGACTTTCTCCAGAGTCTCTTGCGCCTGGACATGAGTTACTTTGATTCGAAAGACACCGGGTCGCCGTCGGTCAAAGTCACCACGAACGGCAATCTAGTCACCAATGGCATTTCGGAAAAGCTGTCTGTCTTTGTGCAGAGCTGCGCGACTTTCGTAGCGGCGTTTGTGGTCGCCTTTGCCGTGCAGTGGAAGCTCACGCTCATTACCGTCTGCGTCGTCCCGACCATCGTCATCGTTACCGGAGTCTGCATGGGCATCGAGGTGAAGAATGAGGACAAGCTGATGGGGATATATTCGCGCGCTAGCCTAGTCGCCGAAGAGGTCTTCTCGAGTATCTCGACGGTTCATGCTTTCTGGCTGCAACCGGTGATGGCGAAGCGGTACGAGGATTACCTGGCCGAAATGGAGCGAGTCGGCATGAAGAAATCACCGAATTATGGGGTGTTGTTCTCGACCGAGTTCTTCTGCGTCTACGCAGGATACGGTCTTGCCTTTTGGCAGGGCATCCGGATGTACGCTCGTGGTGAGGTCCACGAGCCGGGGGACATCGTAACGTGCGTTTTTGCTGCCTGGCTGGATAGCTGGTCTTACTGATTCTTTGTCAGTGTCATCTTCGCTGTAGTCGTTGCTGCTACAGCTCTGACTCAAGTTGCACCTCAAATCATCACCATCACTAAAGCCGCCGCCGCTGCGGACGAGCTCTTCCGCGTCATCGACAAGAAGTCTGCTATCGACTCCCTCTCAACCACGGGATTGACACCTGAGAAATGCGTTGGCGAGATTGAAATAAAAGCTCTCGAGTTCGCATACCCCTCTCGCCCAGATACGCAAGTTCTCAACGGCCTGAACTTGAGCGTTCCTGCCGGCAAGACAACCGCACTGGTCGGCGCCAGTGGTTCGGGGAAGAGCACCATCGTTGGGCTGCTCGAGCGCTGGTACGACCCAGCAGCAGGGACAATCCTACTCGACGGCATCGACATCCAGACGCTCAACATTGCCTGGCTACGCACCCAGATTCGCCTCGTGCAGCAGGAACCTGTTCTATTTAGCGGGACGATCTTCGACAACGTCGCTTTCGGCTTGGAAGGGACGCCGTACGCAGAGGCCCCGTACGAGCAGAAGCTTGCGCTTGTGAAAGAAGCTTGTCGAGATGCTTACGCGCATGAGTTCATTGAGAACCTGCCCAGACAGTATGATACCCAGATTGGAGAACGTGCGCGCATGCTGTCCGGAGGGCAGAAGCAACGGATTGCCATTGCTCGGAGTATCATTTCTCGGCCGTCGGTTCTGCTGCTGGATGAAGCCACGTCTGCTCTAGATCCCAAGGCTGAGAAGATTGTCCAGAGCGCGCTGGATAATATCTCTGTCGGCCGGACGACCATCACCATTGCGCACAAGCTGTCTACTGTGCAGAAGGCGGATAACATCGCCGTCATGTCCGCTGGGAGAATCATTGAGCAGGGAACACACCAAGAACTCATTGCCAGAGACGGTGCTTATGCGAGGCTTGTCAGGGCGCAGGATCTGGAGAAAGCAGATGGCAAGGCTGACGAGCAGGCTGACTCGGAAAACGAGGGAGTAACTGAGGAGAAGGATGATGCAAAGTCTGCCGCGAAGCTGTCGCTGCATCACACAAGGAGTGTAGGCGCAGAGTCTCTCTCTGCCGACGAGAAGGCAAAAGCAGCCGCTAAGGAGACTATGGGATACAGTCTCATTCGATGTCTGTGGCTTTTGATAAAGGAGCAGCGGCAGCTGTGGGGACTATACGCGCTTGTGGCGATTGTGTGTATTCTTGGAGGTCAGTGTGCTCATCAGCTTCTTAGACCCTTTTCTAACCCATGGCAGGTGGCACATTCCCAGCACAAGCCGTCATTCTCGCGCGGACATTTCAGGTCTTTCAGCTACGTGGCAGTGAGGCTGTTCGTCGGGGAGATTTCTGGGCGCTGATGTTCTTCGTTGTCGCCCTTGCCAACCTCTTCATCTACTTCTTATTGGGATGGATGGCCAACGTCATCATTCAGGTAATGTCCCTTGCCCGTCTTTTCCGTGTTCGTTTACCTTGCTCATATCATGCCACAGAAAGTCAGCCGGAGGTACCGCCGCGAACTCTTCAGGAACACCATGAAGCAAGAGATTGCATTCTTCGACTTGGAACACAACGCTACTGGGGCGATTTCCTCTCGGCTGCTGATCCACGCCTCGAATCTGAACGAGCTCTTGGGGATCAACTCTGGTTTGATTCTGATCAACATCGTCACGGTCGTCTCCGTCTCTGTCCTGGGCATCGCGTATGGCTGGAAACTCGGCCTCGTGTGTGTCTTTGGAGCTCTCCCTCCCTTGCTGCTTAGCGGCTACTTCCGCATTCGACTGGAGTACAAGCTGGATGAAGATACCTCGGCGCGCTTCGCCAGCAGTGCTGCAATTGCGGCAGAAGCAATCTCAGCCATCCGCACGGTGGCATCTCTTACGCTAGAGAACAAGATGCTTCAGATCTACCGGGAAAGGCTAACCATTGTCGCAGAGCAATCTGTGAAGGCACTGACTTTCACCATGTTCTGGTACGCCCTGACACAATCTATCAATTTCTTAGCCATGGCTCTCGGCTTCTGGTACGGGGGAAAACTCATCTCGACGGGCGAGTACACCAACGAGCAGTTCTTCGTGGTCTTCACTGCCGTCGTGGTTGGAGGCGAGAACGCAGCTGCTATCTTCCAGTACACGACCAGCATCACGAAAGCGACAGGCTCAACAAACTACATATTCTGGCTGCGCCAGCGTGTCCCGGCTATCGACAATAGCTTTTCCAACGAGCCTCCTTCGGATGGACCCTCACAGGACCCTGAACCCGTTACTGTCGATTGCCACGCTCTCGACTTTGCCTATCCTTCTCGCCCACGCTCCAACGTCATTTCCGGGATCGACGTTACCATCCCACCAGGCAAATTCGTGGCCTTTGTCGGTCCATCCGGCTGCGGCAAGTCTACGATGATCAATCTGCTTGCCCGCTTCTACGACCCAACTTCCGGCTACATCGCCGTCAACGACCAGCCAATCCACGAGATCGACCCACAGGATCACCGCCGCCGCTTGGCTCTCGTCCAGCAGGAGCCAGTCCTGTACCAAGGTAGCATCCGCGAGAACGTCGCCATGGGTCTGGTTGAATCAAAGGAAGCGACAGAAGCTCAAATCGAACAAGCCTGCAAGGACGCGAACATCTTTGATTTCGTCGTCTCGTTGCCTGACGGCTTAAGCAGCGAGGTTGGCCCTCGCGGCGCGAAGCTGTCCGGCGGGCAGCGCCAGCGGGTCGCGATTGCTCGGGCACTGATCCGCGATCCGAAGATTCTGCTGCTGGATGAAGCGACCAGTGCGCTCGATACGGAAAGCGAGAGGATTGTGCAGGCGGCGCTGAGCGAGGCTGCTAAAGATGGGAAGAGGACTACCATTGCGGTTGCGCATCGGCTGAGTACGATCAAGGACGCGGACTGCATCTTTGTCTTTCGGGCTGGGAGGATCGTGGAGGCGGGTAGTCATGCCGAGTTGCTGGAGAAACGAGGCAGTTATTACGAAATGTGCAAGGGCCAGGCGTTGGATAAGGCTTTGGGTTGATCCAAGTTGTACATTATACTTCTCCACTCTTATAGATAAACCTAATGAACTCTACTCTTGACTATCCTACGGTACCGTATGGATATCTATGTCCTTGACTCAACCAGGAATAAGACACACCCTCGTCCCATTCCGCGAGCACAGCGTCAAAGCCAGCGATTCCTCCCACGGTCCTGGATCCCGACTCTCCAGAGCCCGAAACTCCTGCACCATCCGGACAAGAACGTAGCTGACCTCGGTCAACGCATACCGCTGCCCGATGCAGATTCGCGGGCCGCCATTAAACGGCAGATAACCCCAGCGCGGCTGCAGCTTTCCATCCTCCCAGCGCTCAGGACGGAATTCCTCTGCGTCTGGCCCGTAGAAGTCCGCCCGCCGATGCATTGCGTAGATGTTGTAGGACACGATGGTACCCTTGGGCACGAAGACCGGGGAGAGACCATCGTCGCCTCCTCCGAGTGGTAGAACGGTATCCCGCACCGCCTGGCGTTCATTGCGTGGGACAACGGGGTGTAAACGTAGTGCTGAAAGATTAGCAGGGGACAAGGTAGTAGAGCCGCGCTCTTACATTCGTTTATACAGCACTGGACATATCTCAGGCTGCGGAGCTCCTCATAAGTTGGTGTCCGGCTCTGTAAACCAACTACCTCCCTACGCAGCTTATCCCAAATCGCTGGCTTCTTCGCCAGCATGAAGAACAAATTGCTCAGTAGACTAGCGGTTGTATCACGACCGGCCAACAGCACATTCATCAGCTCATCCAGAACGCGCTGCTTATCGGATGTCCGCGCCGCCAACTCATGCGAGAAAATACGCTTCTGGCGGCCCGTCTCAACCTGTTTCTTCTCTCCTTTGTTCTCAACCGCGCGGAATGCCTCGTCAACGAACCGCTGGACAAGCTCCCTGCAGATGCGGTTACACTCATCTGCCTTTCGATCGCGATAGAATACGGCCAGCGAGCCTAGCATGCCTCGCGTGATGATAGCCTTCTGGGCATAGTGGAAGGCATGCGCGAACTCAAGCTCGGACTGTGTCTTCTTCAGCGTCCTGACTGACTGTCCGAACAGGAACTCAGTCGCGGAATCGATCGTGTACCGGAAGAACAGCTCCTGCAAGTCCACTACCGTCTTCCCATCCCGCGGCAGCAACGCAAACAGATCCTGAATTAGACCCTCCAACGACGTCAAATCAGCCACCTGGTCGCGGGTAAAACTAGGCCGGATCAAGGCACGCGATGCGGCCCAGTGCGCGCCATCGGTGTCGAAGATGCCCTCGCCCAGGAGTGGTTTGAAGGGTTGAAGCCGGTGGCTGAGGCCGTAGTCGTTAAAGTTCAGCGACAGAATCGTTTTGATATTCTCCGGCTCTATGGTTAGGATGGCGCGTTTTTGCAGCTCCTTTACGGTAAAGGTGTTGCCGTAGATGCGGAAGAGCTCGACGCTCCTTTCGAGGATTTTGTGCTGTCTTAGAGCGCGGATGGTCTCCCGGATAGTATCAAGGCCTAGAAAAGGATCTTTGCTGAAGGATCTTGCTACTGGTTTGCAACCGTGCTTGCGTGCGAACTGGCGCCGGGCGAGGAAGCGCCTGACAGATATGCATGCGATTGTGACCAGCGCAGCGAGCAGCAGGATGAGAACTTTTGGATGAAAGAGTAGATACATCTTTGAGGTCATATTATAGACAGCAAAGCAAGGAACGAGTGATGGGATGAAGGTTCACCAGACAGGTGTCAGCGATGGATGCCTGGTTAACTATATGCGATGATACTATAATGACTAAGCGAGGCTGAAGCTGCAAGGGTGTAGGTTCCATCCGATACGTTCAGTCACTAGATGAGGGTCAGGTTTGGAGCTATGCACATTGAGAGTACTTATATATGACTGTACGATTCCTGTTGTAATAGGGATGGGTTAGGGATAGCCCGCTTCTTCGATGCAGTCAGCCACAGAACTGTTACTCCGGAATCAACATTCCTCGGTTACTTTCCTCCGGAGTGGTATCTGGTCAAGGCTACCAGTTGTCCTCTATATACGTATACCGGTTATCACTTGATATGTTGTGAAACCGTCAAAATAATACATATATCAAGGGAGCCGGGCTTATGTCTCCGAGGGCGTCTGGGCAAAACCTCTGGCAGCCGCGGGAATGTCCATTAATACCAACGAAGCGACTTCCGTATATCAATTTGCCCGGCCGTGGATAGCTGCAGCAAAGTCCACTGGCGTTGGAATCTTAATACATTGATCCATCCAATCCAGACCACTTCTAGCCGAGCATGTGCGCGTCTTATGTCTGGTAGACTTAGCTATGATATACACCATCCAGTGACTGCGTCGACCTTACAACTCCCACGTCGCCTTCACCTCCTCAACCTCCTCAGTCACATCTCCCCAGCTCAAAGCTCCCCATCTTTCCGGCCTCCTCAATGCATCCACAAAATGCCTCATCGCCAGCACAAACTGCTCCGCCCACTTTGCCGCACTCACCTTTCCAATCCCCGTCGCAATCGGGGTGATCAGAATGGACTCAATGCGCTCCTCGTTCTTGCAGCCCCGATTCCACCCCTCAACCTGACACAGCAGACTCCACACACACTCATACACAATCTCGCGGTCCCAGCTGACCCGATGTGGCCACCGCATCGTCGGACAAATCGCCACCCATCGACATCCCCATTCATTTTCCCCAACTAGCTCATCCGGAAAGGGGACGAGTGTACATGTCCCTGGAGGTGCGAAACCCCTCCACCTCTCGTAGAGGACTTTCTGCGCTGCCTCGGTGAGAGTGTCGTATTCGTGCTTTGGGGGCCGGCAGAAGGCGCGGGATATGGCGTCGTCAAAGGCGCCGTCGAGTCGGCCGTAGGAGTTTGCTGGTGAGACGATCAGGTCGAACTTTGTGCTGGATGGGACTTGGCGGAGGGAGGTATTGAGGATGGTGATGGTGGGTTTGGGGGTGGTGTGTGTTTCGGGCCAATGTTGGGCTAGAGCCTGGTGGAAGGCGTGGATGAAGCGCTCTTCCATGCAGAGGAGGTTGATGTGTGGGATGTTTGAAAGAGCCATTTGTATTGTTCTTGTTTGGTGTTGAGTTGATAATCTGATATGGGATACAGATCATAGAGCAGATTTATTCCGCAGGGAACGTGGCTTAGATGGCTGCCTGTCAGCCTCACCTTCTATTAGCGCACACTAGGGGGCTGTGTAGTTCCCCGCGATATCTCAAGCCGAGCCCAAGTCTGCCTTCCTGCTAGACCTAAGATCTGAGGAGTGGATTCACAAAGGAGTAATGAACTAATGATCATGGCAGGAGATGGAGTGATTTGTGGCCTCTCCTCTGATTGGCCAGGAGATGCAATAAGCTTAAGTTTCGGAGTTGTGAATGACCGACGCCGAGAGCCAAGAAGTGGCACACTTTTACCGACATCTCCGGTGCATGTAACTGATAGACATCTCAACCCTTGAAATGATACAATGGATCATGTCCGACGGTATAATGTCGAGCGATCTTGTCTTCGCTGTCATCAACGCAAGGTCCGCTGCGACAAGGGTTCCCCATGTGCCGCCTGTGTGCGGATGAAAGTTCCCTGCCAGTATCCAGGCCCTAATCGAGTCCAACGCCGTCAGCCAAAAGCCACTTCGGCTGATGTAGTCTCTCGTATAGACCAATTGGAGAGAGCTGTGACTGGACTGACCCGGCGTCCGTCCACCGTCAGTCCAATACACGACGATGAGACGAAGGTGACACGAACCAGTGCCCCTGAGCGTCACCCTCGACAGGGCCTTTTGGTGCGAGATGGTCGGTATATTGACGAACATCTCCTATCTGGGTTCCTTGAGAAAGATAAAGAACTACAAACTGCAATTGGCACGCCCCGGCCTGCGGGAAAGAGCCCTGGACGACAGTCCCCTCTGAGGGTGGAGGGCCTCATTACCAACTCACTGCGCGAGCACATAGATTTCCAGGCGCTGCAGCCTACTCGATGGCAAGCCATCCAGCTTTGGCAGACCTTTCTTGGTCGTGTCGATCCAGTGGTGAAGATCCTTCATATTCCATCGACACAGCCACGGGTATTTGCGGCCATTAACCAGCCTGGGGATGCGTCTGCGGATACCCAGGCGCTCCTGTTCGCCATTTGCTTTGCAGCCACAACCGCTTTACACTCGGATGACCCCTTGCGGGAGGAAATCCGCTCGGATATACGCCGGTATCAGCAGGCGTTCGAGCTTGCCCTTTATCGTTCTTCGTTCCTGGACGCACCGACTCTGATATCGCTGCAAGCAATGGCCATCTACCAGGTATGCATCCTACAGTCTTTTGTGAAGGGCGATAGCTTATGAGTAGACATGTCTCCGGTATCACAACAGTGGCCGCTCCAATTGGACACTTCATGGACTCACAACCCGTGCCGCCCAATCCATCGGCCTCCACCGTGATGGACGACACTTCAATCTCTCGCCGCTGGAATGCGAACTCCGCCGCCGACTGTGGTGGCATATTGTGACGTGCGACCAACGCGCCGCGGAGGATCACGGTCTCTCTATTATCGCGCACAATGAACCCTGCGACACGAACCTGCCGTCCAACCTCGACGACCAGGATCTCTCCGCAACGGCGGCAGTGCCACCGGCACCTCAACCGCGCTGGACCGAGATGACTTTCCCACTGATCACGATCCAAATCAGCCGCCATTTGCATGAGATCTCACGAAAGACATCGCAGGGTGTCTCGCCAGACCCGCTAGTTAGGGAACTCAAGGACTACATTCAGCGTAATTACCTGCAACACGGGGACGCCAATATTCCCATCCACCAGCATGGCCTCATTCTCGCAGACGTCCTCACCATGAAAGTCGCAGTCTACGCGAGGCAGAAAGCACTACAGGTCCACAACCAGGGCCAGAGCCAGTGCCCACAGCATGAAAGTGCGACAGCGCAGGAGACGCTGGCGATGGCTTGCCATGGCCTCGAATGCGCAATGCAATTGCAGACGAACGACCTGCTCCGTGGTTTCCGTTGGCTCACCACCACATACACACAGTATCACCTTCTGTGTTATGTTTTGTGGCATCTGTGTGTGTATCCGGCTAGCGTGCATGTTGAGCGGGCGTGGCGCAACGTCGAAGCGACCTTTGAGGCGGTGGAAAGGGATCCCGCGTGGCCTGACCCGGGGCCCAAATGGGCGGTTATGTCGCAATTGAGAGCCAAGGCGTTGAGAGCGAGGGAGGGATTGACGAATAACCGGGTCGATGTCCAAGAGAACGGACCAGAGAATGTCTTGGACTGGGGGAATTGGGATCTGGAGTCGTTCGGGTTTGGGGAGTGGACTGTTTGATCATAACGATATCTACACTTCTAAAGACACGAGACAATGAATCTAGATGAGCTAAAACTTGGCTTTTAGCACCCAACCCGTCTGCACCACCCTGGCCGCCACCACAAAGCCCGTGCCAACCAGCAACATCCCCCCGAGAAGACTTTCATCCCGGTATACGAGCCCCCATCACGCTGCAGAATGGCTCCCCCAATCGGACTTGTCGTCAGTCCACCAACAGACGCAAACAGAAACATCAGCCCCGTGCGGTAGCCGATCTCCTCCAGCGGAGAAATATCCACCACCAGCGCCGGCGCAAGACTGACATATGCCCCGGTCGTAAACCCAAACACCACCGCAAACACAATGATGGCTGCATTCCCCGCGGCCGGAATCCACAACCCCAGCACCACCACCCCAGCCAGAAAAACCACACAGACAAAGATGTTATACGCCCCGACCCGATCAGAACACACCCCGGCAGACAATCGCCCCAGAAGACTCCCCGCATTGAGTATCGCAACAAGATACTGCTCCAGCGCAGCTCATCCCCACATCCACCGCCTGCACAACAATATAGTTGATGGGAATAAACACCCCAAACGTCAAACACATGAATCCCAACACCAGAAGCACCATCTTCGCCTCGTGAAAGGGCCTCACCAAACTCCCCCGACTCATCCTCTTACCCATCCTCGTCCGCGCGCGCGGACCGTCAAATTCGCAACATCCAGTAGCCCCAGGATGACGAACGCGCCAATGAGCATCGTCCACGCATATCCGACGCTCTTCATCAGCCGACTAACCATAATCGGGAACACCACTCCGCCAATACTTGATTCCGTGGAGACAACCCCGTACGCGGCGCCACGCCGGCGGCTGAACCAGCGGGGGATACACCCCATCGCAGGCTGGAAGATGGCTGCGGCGCCGATAGCGCTGCAGATGCCCTGGGAGAGGAGAAGCTGGTAGTATTTTGCGGCCAGCGAGGCCATCATGAGGCCGAAGACATGGAGGAATGAGCCTATGAGGATGATGTGCCGGGGGCAGAATATATCATATAGTTTTCCGACGATGAGGCCCTGCATTCGTATCAGTGCACTGTTACCTAGTGATTGGGGTTGGAGTATACCATGCCGAACATGAAGGAAACCTGCAGCTTTGGAATCCATGATATGGCGCTGGGGGAGTACTCCGGTGGAAGGGTGGTTTCGTAGTAACTCTGGAATGTTCCGATGCCCGCGCCGTTAGACATGCTGTATATTAAAGCCCGGGAGGGGGCATACTGTTAATCCAGCCAAAACTGCAAAAAGGATACACCATGCTCTAAGCACTACCAGCTACGCGGTGATGCCTCCATCCGGGGTAGGATCGTCATTATTCCAAGCTGGGGGTTTTTCGATATTATTAGCTGCAGCATCCGGTTCATTACGCAATTTCATTGGATCTATGGTAATTTCCGTCTCCTGGATAGTAGTAGAACTTCTATGTGTTTGCTCTGACGACGCCATCTTAATCAATGGACGTATTATTTTGGAATTGACAAGCGGTGGGTGATGTACGCAGCATGTATGGTGAAAGGCTATTGATATAGACCACCTCTCGGCGCGGTGATTGCTGAACAGCCGAATTGTCGGGCTTGGCCTTCATTCTTAAGGTTGGCACTTGGCAGGTGGACGTATCGAGCAGTGTCGGAGATGATTGGTATGTATATGAATGAACTCATCACTATTGTATGAGGATTTTAATTGAGCTGGCAGGTCATATTAGCTGGCAGGTCATATGGTCTGAACGAAACCTGTTCTGATATCCTGAACCGGCGGAGATTGAGTGAACTAACATCATGTGTCCATTACCAAGGTAACGGGGAGTAATAAATGACGTAAAGGAATCAGTTAGCGCCCTGTCCCTGACTTGAGGCTCCGGCTGCTCTCCAGCCGGGATCGCCGTGTTCTTTGGCCTAAGGATTCTCGATGGTGCGATAGAGACCAGTGAACGCAAGAGGAACGAGCTAGGGCATAATCTGTGCGGTAAGTCTAGGCAACTATCAGCTGATTGGATATTTAAATTGATCGACAAGTCATAGATCCACAAAAATAATCAGTGATTGGTTGAACAATAGTCATTTTTACCCCGGGCTGCAGGCATCTCCGGTGCCTTAGTATTCCCCTCCACACTTGTTGCGTCGGTTCAGACTGAAACAATCATGATCTGCGATTCAAACCGACGTCCGGCCACCCAACCATTGTGTACTTCAGAGATTACGACTCCTAGATTTTCTAATTGTGTAACACAGCAGTGAGTAGGTCCTCTTATCCTGGAGACTGTAGTTTTAATTCATTGCTGTCAGGCTTATTGTCAGTTCGCTAATCCTAAGGCTTTCCTTGCTGTGATCAGATTCAGTGTGTCAAGTGGATTCTAGTCAGTGTGGTTCTTCAAGAAAATCCAAAGGAGAAATATGAATGAATGGTATATCACAGCGGTGGTAAATCAATTCTAATATAGTATTGATAAGCTGCGAATGCCCCAGTGTTTCTTGGAAAAATAATGGACCAATGGACTACAGTGACTAACTCGTTATACTTTATTGAATTTGGATTTTTATCCAGAAGGTCCGGTAACCGTAGGACCGTAGGACAGAGAAAAGGTCAAAACTCGTGGGCTCGTCGCGCTAGTGGGGCCTGACAACACAGCAGACAGACTGCCTAGACCGGCGGTGGATTGGATATGGGTTGAAATATGACCTATATACGGAGTAACCTGTTTTCATACCCGTGCCTGTCGGATTGCAGATAAGGGATACGTATCTACACTGCCGGTCGGCTACGCCGTGGGATTTAGGTGGGCCACAGGCCCACAGCTCAGCGGCTCAACAGAATTTGACTACCCCATATAAACTCATATAGGATGGGGTAAATAAGACAACCACAATGCATATACTTATTAATATTATTATAGAGTAATTCTATATATATCTTTACAGGCTTATTTGTGAGTGTTTACATAGGTTGTATGAGAGAGATCCTATCTCTATCCTTTGTTGAGCCATGGAATTCCGGTCCGCGTTGAGGTGTAGCCGACCCTAACCCCCAGGGTCTGGATCCGGCCCATGGTGGCGAGTGTGTATCTTAGTGTCACCATCCGAATTATATCATCTAAAATGTAAAATCGACTCTCTACTCTAATTCTTCCTAGTAAACCCTAATATTTTTACTTATAATTTTATTATAGATCAGGGCACTCAATGGGTTATCCATATCCATGTGGATGGGGTATACCGAGTCGGATTAAGGATTTAGTGCCTACGTCGTACCTAGATCCCGTCCAAAGTGCAGATTGGGTCAGCCAGTCTAGTCCTGGCGTCCTTGACTCAAGCCTTTGTATTACCTTTCAGGATTCGGCCTCAAGCAAGGCACAAGTGGATCTCCGTCAGGTTCAAGCGAATCTCCCTTTCCACGAACTTCGGGTTGATCCCAGTTTCTGTCACTTGCCCGAATTTGGTGGATGTCCAGTTTCTGCAGTTTCACCTAATTTATGTTCATCTCTGGTTCTGTATGTTCACGCAATAATACAGGTGGATCTCCACTGTTCCCCGGCTTCCAGCAACATCAATCATCAGCTACCATGACTGATACCGGATTTCTTGGCCTCGTTTACGGATATATCTACCTGTAATTCCCGCCTTACGGGTTTCTGTCTGTCACGCAAGTTGACTGTCAATGCTTTACCATACAGTCAGAGCAAGGTACTTCCTTACAATCTGTCATTGTGAGAGACTCCATTTTTCTCAATTGCTATGCTGTTCTGCTCTCAACTTGATGGAAGGGGTGGATTATAGAAATTAGGGCTCAGACACACTAAAGCATGTTAACCCACCTTAAGATGCTGACGTGCGCTCTGGTTATATGGAGTGAATGCTCACAAGACACCTAGGCTCTTCCGCAGCAAAGTACCATGCGGTCTTTCTCATCCACAATATGCTACAGGTGGACTAATATTCCCATTTTAAAGTGCCTCAAGGATGACTCAGGGAGTTACTATTTAATAAATAATGCGTAACTGAGAGTTCACTGTAGATGTACCCTCATAAAGTGGTTCATATTATTTATTTGCTTGTTTACGGATGCATTGGGGGATGCTGTATACCATTATTAAAATCAAAACAAGGCAACTCTAATTAATCTCCTAGAGTTCCGGAAGTCGCCTCAGAAGTTATGGTTAATGTGCCTATCTAACATTCCCTGACACATCGTCATTCTTGCTACTCGGATTATAATTTAGACCTGACAAAATTCCTATATACTCCCATTCATGTGCCTGATTATGGATAGAAGTGCAGATTCTTCCCCAGGCACTCGAACAAATCCAGGTCCAGATACCCTTTTTTTTTTACGTTTTATTACCCGTTTCAATTCCTTTTCTTCTTCTTCCTTTTTATTTTATTTTATTTTATTTTATTTTCTTATATCATTTATTGTATAATTAATTAATTATTTTTTCCCCCCTTCACCCAACCTAGGAGGCCCTCGAGGTAAGACCTGTCACGGAACGTACCTGATCCAGGGCACTTGGGAGTACCACGATGACAGAGCAAAATATGATGAATTCTGCACCGAGTAAACCCTATTTTTTTTTTTTTCGAAAAATAATAGTACTGAGATAATCTTGAGAACGTTAACCCGTGCTGGTAAATGTTCCTGGTGCTATTGAACGTGCCCGAGGACGTCTAGCGGTGCTGGTAATCGCTGCTGGTGCGATCGAACGCGCCCTAGACAATCATCGGGCCTTCAGTCCTCCATACCAGGATGGATTTTAAAAGGCCTTGAAAGCCGCAATGAGTCGCCATGATACTTCTTAACAACTTCTTCAGTCACTGCCTTCTCATCCTCTCTTTCGACTGGCCATGTCTGATCTGCCCATTCCGGATTGGCCGGATGTCTTGACAGCCTCCTTCCTCTCTACGCCCGACGACACGACAGACACGTTAGATCCTCGCTCTCTTCTTCCTGATGATCAGTTTGTGAATAATGCTCCTTTATACCGTAGTGGCAGCAATGGCAACCCTTGCATTGACTCCAACGCCCTCTTTTCTGATCCCCTGCTCTATGAAGATTCTTCTTTCCCATTTGAAATTGACATGCATTTCCCGGCCCAATTCCAGAGACAACAACCAACCAACCAAATGCCGCCATTCCATGCAACTAGCTGCATCGGTCTCCAGAACATATCCCAGGGGTGTGGCTTTCTCAGTGAAAACCTGCAGTCGGAGGCGGCGCCTGGGACCGTTAGTTCCATCAATACATATCATCCTACGAAGCCCGCCATTCACGAATCCCTGACGAGCGATCAGAAAAAATCCACTGTGGCACCCAATGGACCTGCCCCTCCTGCTAAGAAGACGAGAAAAAGGCACGTATCCATTCGCTCTCGACTCTCCAGTGTCAATCAATTGAAGCTTTAACTGATGTTTAACCCAAGTAGGTCACACGTCGATGCAGATAGCCTTAAATGCCACCATCCAGATTGCAAAGGGAAACCGCCCTTCAAACGCTCGCAAGACCGTCGGCGTCATGAAATAACTATTCACAAGTCGCCTCGCTCCTATGTCTGTCCCTACAATGGGTGCTATGAAGCAAAAAATCGGAAGGATAATCTTAAGGAGCATATTCGCCGGCACCATCAGGAAGCAATGAGTGCTGTTCGGAGCTCTAGAAGCACTCGGAGCTCTAGAGGATCTTGAGGAAGGAATGGTAGGTTCGTCCTATACGTGGGTTCCTATGAGCGATGGTTTGATGTTGGTCATGGGGGTCATGGTGTAGAAGGGCATGTGGTGACTTGAAAACAAATTAATGGCAGAGTGGGTGTTGTCTCTTTCTTATCCGAGATCTGTATTAGCACATATAATAATAGAATAGGCTGTTACATCTTTAGTATTACTATATATGGAGATTTATTATTGTAGTGAGCCAGTGGATTACATACAAGAACTAAGAGAAGCTAAACTTGAACTCATTATATACGTCATTGATATATATGTTTTGTGTCTTTATGTCAGGGTGCTTCCCCAAGCCGCAGTTACATAGTGCCCAGTCTACAAGACCTGCTAGGATTCATCATTAGTACTCTGCAAGGTGATGCTCACTGCATCTCAGGTAGTTTTTCTGTTTAATAAAAGATTACTGAGTAAGTTATCACTGGTTATATACACCTAAAGTACCCTTACAATGTCTTTATGGCATGATCATGGAGCCGTATTGATAATCTGCACAGTCTTTCTGCATTCAGAAGAATTTACACTCTATCAGGCTTAGATCCTGAGTCTACCAATATATCTCATGGAACAGACTGAAAAACAGGCTGCATGTCAGCCATGAATAGCTTTGAATGTAAGAGTGCTATATTTGCCAAACTTGGAATCACTGCTATTGCTATACCGCATCGTAGGTTATGTAGTCCTATGAGGCAAGCACGCTCAGCTAGTATGAAGAGGGCTATGGCTTCGAATCTCATCTAACAACCTTATTTATAAAGCTTAAATTACATTCCATTGGTTCCCAAATTGAATCATAGACGGGTCTGCACCTAAAGCGTCTGGGCTACACATTTAAACCACGCAGTCACGACCTATTATAGCTTAAGGTTCTAATAATCATTGGAACCAACTGCAAACAGAGTTTCCATTGTTGTCGCACCCGAATTTGGTAAATGCTCCAACTAATAAGATGAATTCATGACTTTTAAGCGCGTCATCTTGGTCTCAGGTTACCTCCGGCTGAAAGACTCAACCTGTTAGATAAAAGTATCTCATACAAAGTCATATGTATCTGATTCTCCAGGCTATATTGCCATAACTGGTACTATGTGAGAAGTCATGGTTTTATCTGGTAGTTAGCTGTTGTTTGCATTGACGTCATACACTTTCTGCCCTATTTATTCTCTGATACTTCTACAAAATATCTTACTGGATAACCAGCGCCAAGCTCTAAAAAAAAGAGACAGATCTAGTTCAAATAGCATGGTCTATGCAGCTCGAAACCTCTTTTGGCTGTTGGCCTGCACTTACACTTTTCCATAGTAGTAGACTATGAAGCTCTATTAGAGATTCTCACCTCCACGGAAAAGTTAATTGATTTGAATTTAGACTGAACACCATAGTCCATGGTAACCTACATAGGAGATTGGTCATTTGGTCATCATCTGTCAAAGGCTCTGGGCATTACTAAATCCGTCTATACACGTCGCCTCATTGTCTGCAGTAGGTGGTATTCGGTCATTAGTGTGTCACTTCTCTAGTAAAATCGTCAATTTCCCAACCTCTTGACGCTGGACAAAGCATTACCTGTGGAGACATCAGGATATAAATATGCTTTGTTCTCTTGTGAAAATAGGCCACACTCCATCACTGACCCCCAGTTAACTAAGATCATTCCCACTTCAGCTCTTATCCAAGTCGACATAATGAAGTTCTCCACTGTTCTTCTGGCCTCGGCAGCTATTCTATCCGGAGCAAGCGCTAGAGTCATTTGGGAAGACTATGACCCTGGTCGATACTGTCAAAGAGCGTGCTATCATCATGAACCCCACTGTTCTCATGGCTGGGTAAGAAGAGAAAATACATTATATCTACTGGGAAAGAACAGAAATATTGCTAACACTTCACACGCGCAGTATTCTTATAAGTGGGGAGTAAGGAATTGCTTTACTTATCTCTGATTGTATCCCTAGGAAACTGCTGACATTGGTTATCAGCATTGCTGGACTTGCTGCAAGGAAATTCACCATGATGATTATGAGGATAAGAATGGCTTGCATGGATGGCTTTAAAAGTGGTGACTAGTGGGTTTCATTCTCGTCAGCCTGAGGGGAATATAATCCGAGTTCTGTGGCGCATTAGGGGTATTCTAGTTTTCTGAAATCAACGATGGTAATTGATGAAATCTGCTGTTTACTCACATACCGTAGTGGTGACATGAAGGCTCTATTCTCTATAAGAGTAATGCGAAGCAACATCTTATATCTATTTTTGGGTATACTTCTTATATAACCCTTTGATAGCTTGATATGCACGCAGGCAGCTAATACAGAGACCCTTGATGTTTAACACCATGGTGGAAAGCAGCTGCAAGGGCGAACCAGACTCAGTGTGCTTTTATTTGGGTGGATTCTGCAGGTTATACTCCAGCGGCCAGCCAAACTATAAAATGCATAGTATGCCAACATACTACGACAAAAGTAGCATCCTATTCTTATGTTGCATTCAGCAGATAGACTAGGGTAATTAAAGTTTATTAGAGTATTATACCACTGACTATATGTAATCCCTGGACTAATGAGCACTGAGTACATCATCCAGACACCCTTTTTGTCTAGCAGTATCGGAATTTTATAGGGTCGTGGTATATCTTAGTACATTAGCCTTAGTGAGTGGTGAAATTCGATTAGCTGATAACCATCCTTAGTGAGGTAGTGTGAGTGAGCCTAAAATGGTATAAACCATTTATATCCTTATATAATATTAGAAGCTACCTATGTTTTATAAGTTATCCTTTAACCACAAGCCTCTATTCTTCATGATTAGATAGTAATACTACAGCCAATTAGTTGACAATGACATCGAAAAATGGCCCAGAGGCTTTCCTAGTTCTTCTGTGCATATATTGATCATGCAGTGGAATTCTCTCCTTCGTAGCGGGGTTCAACTTGCCAAGGATCGGGACAAGCCCTAAGCGGGGAGATACTTGATCAGCCACTTATCTTGCCAATGTGCCACATAATCCACACGTCCATTTCCATCTGGAACTCTGAATAGTTATCACCTCTTGCCAGTCTCTACATCCAGTCGACCAAACATGGCACTGACCCGCGACCATCTGGCGTCCCTACCCGCCAGCTTCTTCAAAGCCGTCGACAGCCAAGATGTCGACGCTATAGTCTCCCACTTCGCGCCACATGCCACTTTCACCGTACAAACCGACCATGTCACAGTCAGTGGTGTCGACGAGATCCGCAACATGTTTTCTGCCTTTATCCAATCATCCCGAACGATGCACCACGAGATCACCAACATCGTTGTCGATGAAGTCAATCGCAGGGTTTCCACGGAGCAGACTTATGTTGGAGAGCTGATGGATGGCACGCAGAATGACATGCGGAATTGCAACTTTTTTGATGTTGATGGTGATGGCAAGTTTACCAGGGTGATGGTTTGGATGGCGGGTGCGAGTCCCTTGAAGAGTCCTTCGGGGCATGATGTAGCCTAATGCGGGGTTATTGTACTCGGTATGAATGAATTATATATGTACCATATACGTTCTCCAGTCTGGTGATGTACAATGGTCAACAGACATATGCTACGGCTACTGAATACGTAACATAATTTTAACTCACATCAAGTTTCTGAATCAAGATAAACGGCTATAATCAGTTCCTGTCCGGAATGTGTGGTTGACTCCGCTGCTAAAGCGGCTGGAATGATAACCACACGGAGACCTTCCGAGATGAAGAGGATCCTATTGGACAGAATTCCAGTTTTTAGATCACGAATAAGCATCTGCTGATAACGCCATCCACTAGAATAAAAAGTGCACATTATTACCCCACATGAGCCAACCGCTAAGTTCCGAATTGCCCAATCAGCATTGGTCCTCGGAAATACAAGCATATAGCTTAATGGCCAGAGATTTGCCCATACCCATATTCACACAAGAGCAGGTTAGTATATGGGCATATCCCCGGTGCTGTGACTAATAGCGCTGCTTGTGGTAGATAGCCACTCGATCACGCCTTACGGGCTAAACCCAAGACGCAAGGGGCCGTTGAATACTTCAACTCCAGCATGTCTCGCGTCACTTCTTTCCTCTCGAAATACAGAATTCTACTCAGGTAGATAACCGGTCAAAATGGGCCGTTTGACCGTTTTCAATCGAAAACGAAAACCCAGCCATGGCACTGACGACACGTCCAGCACCCCCCCAGCCAGCAGTGATGAACCCAAAACAGTCCCTGCAACGGCAACGCCTTTGAATGATGCGGAGAAAATCCAACCGGTCAGCGAAACAGCCGCCATCGAGCAAGAAACAGAACAAGATCCAGAGGTCGCAGCACTTCCCCTCGAGGTCCGCCAACTGGTCAGCCTCACAGACGATCCTACTCTGCCCACCATCACCTTTCGCTATTTTCTCCTCTCCGTCCTGTTTGTTGTCCCTGGAGCTTTCTTGTCGCAGATGAGCCATTACCGTACAACGCAAGCTCCATATTCTGTCTTCTTTGTGCAGATTGCCTGTCACTATGTGGGCAACTTTCTCGCCCGGTGGCTCCCTGCCTGGACAATCCGCATCCCACTGACGAAATGGGCATTCAGTCTCAATCCCGCACCCTGGAGTATCAAGGAACATGTGCTCGTCACCTTGACAGCCGCGTCCGGAGCTTCCTACAATCTGGGCTACACTCCCATCTCTCTGGCTGAATTGTTCTATGGAGAAAAAGTGAACCCTGCCGTGGCGATCTTCTTCATGTTTGCGATTGTCTGGATTGGATATGCCTTTGCTGCAATTGCACGGCAGATCTTACTGTACGATCCTGCTTTCATCTGGCCTCAGGCACTGATGCAAACCACCCTGTTTGAGACATTCCGGAAGCAAGACACCTCTTCCCCATTAGCCAAACGTCAGATGAAGATATTTTTCTTTTCCCTCCTGGGAATGACCCTCTGGCAGTTCCTCCCCGAGTATGTCTTCCCGTTCACCTCGTCGCTTGCCTTTCTCTGCTGGGTTGCGCCCCGTAACCCCGTCGCCAACTTTATTGGCTCCGGTCTGGGTGGAATGGGCTTCTTGAACCTCTCCTTGGACTGGTCTAATATCAACTGGAACGGCTCATCGATTCTGCTTACTCCCTGGTGGACGCAGGTGGTGTTGTTCTCGGCATTTGCGTTCAACTGCTGGGTTCTGATCCCAGCGGCAAAATGGGGAAACCTGGGCTCATACAAGCATGGACTAATGTCAAATTCCCTCCTCACGGCCAATGGCACCAAATATCCCACCCTGGATCTGCTGACATCTGACTTTCGCCTGAACCAAACGGCCTATGAAGAAATCGGTCCCATGTACATGGGGCTTCAGAATGTCTGGGCGACATTCTTCAGCTACGCCAAGGTCACGGCATCGGTGGCATGGATCGCCACGTTTGGCTACTCCCAAGTCAAAAGAAACATACTCAAGATGCTCGGGTCCCGGGATAAAGCATCCCAGACCAAAGGCGAAGGCATCAATCACCAGTACCACGACCGCCTCAACGTCCTCCAGCGATCCTACAAGGAAGTCCCGCTCTGGTGGTACCTGGCGCTCTTCATGGCCGGCTTCATTATCCTCCTCGTCTCCATCGCTTGCGGCCACCTCTGGATCCCCATCTGGACCCTCTTCGTCGCCCTCGGCAGCGCCGCCGCCCTCGTCCTCCCCTTCGCCTTCCTCTACGCCATCTCCAACTACCAGCTCGCCGTCGGCTCCTTCAACGAGCTCATCTACGGCTACATGGTGCACACCAAAGCCGGCGAAAGCCACCGGCACCCCTGCGGACCCTCCACCTACGGCTCCATCGCCGGCGACGCCTGGTACCGCGCGCAGTACATGCTCCAGGACCAGAAAATCGGGCACTACATGCACATCCCCCCGCGCGCCGTCTTCTTCTCGCAGGTCTTCGGCACCGTCCTCGGCATCCCCATAAACTACGCCGTCATGCGCTGGGTCCTGTCCACCAAGCGCGACGTCCTCACCGGCGCCAAGCCCGACCCGCTGCACCAGTGGACCGGCCAGTCGCTCATCTCCTCGAATACCCTCGGCGTGCAGTACGCCGTCATCGGGCCAGCCGAGCTCTTCAAGAAAAGCGAGATGAGCCCGCTCCCCTGGTCGTTTCTGCTGGGTGCGCTGCTCCCGCCGGTGCTGTACGGCCTGCATCGACTCCTCCCGCGCTGGCGCATCGATCTCTGGAACGTGAGTATCTTCTTCTCTGGGCTGGCGGTGTTCTACGGGAATTTGAGTACGGGGTACACGTCTGCGATTATCGGGGGGTATGTGGTGATGTACTGGGCGTATCGGAAGCGGTTCGAGGTGTGGAAGCGGTACAGTTATATGATTGCGGCGGCGTTCGATGCCGGGTTTAACCTGAACATGCTGTTGATTTTCTTGTTCTTTGGGTCGGGGAGGCAGATCTCCATGCCGCATTGGTGGGGGAATAATCCGGATTCGGTGGAGAGGTGTTTTGCTTTGGATTGATCAGATTCAGGCATGAAATAGGTATACTCGAATAAATATCCTCTCTCCACACCTGTGTATAGTTCCCAAGTGTAGATGAGACACTGAGATGAAGAAGGAGGAAGTGCGGCGAGGTCCTGGAAGGCATTTACGGCTAAAGCTCTAAATTTCGGTCAATTAGCACAATCTCACTGGCAGTGACCTACCGCAAGAACGTGATGTAGACCTCCGCGTCAAGCGGCAGGTCCTCTACTAAGCATCATCTACATTCTACAGATTGTCCGTCCGCGCTCAGAGGCGCAATCAGAATCAAGCCGCACAGAACCGATTGGCGGGGATGATCTTCCGAAACGCATCGTCGTGCCGCTTGAACACGTCTCCCAGCTTGCCGATATCCGCGACATCGATTTCCCGACGCTTGACGGCAGCCGAAGCATAGTTCCTTCCGGTCCTGGCGCCAGCAGCACCCAGAAGCATGCCTAGCACCGCCATTGCTGGGTTGCCCTCGTTTTTGACGACATCGTACACACTCAGCGCCGTGCTTCCCACAAGCTCCACCACGATGACTGCCTGCGTCATCCAAGCGATGCCCGCGATCCTTCCGATGATCGAACCGGCGAACGGCAGGACGGAGAGAATCGCAGTGACGATGTTCATGATTAGCTCTTCCTCCTCGTGCTCCTTCTCCTCCTTGCCGAGCTGCTTGACTTGCTCCATCGAGTCAACGGCCTGCGCGAGCATAAAGACGGGCAGCGACAAAGCTTCCACTGTATCCTCGTGGTCTCCGTCCCAGATGCCGAACATCATTTCGGTCCAGGTGATCGCAATGTCCAGCTCAAGCTGGTCGAACCGGCCGTTACTCTGTGTTATGATGTCCTTTGGGTTGGCGAAGGTAATGTTGCCAGCGGCGCGCGGAGCGTCGCGGAAACTGATCTTGCTGTCTTGACAATTGTTCGGAGGAGGGGCGGGGATACAGGGTGTCGACACGTCGTAGTCCTCAAAAGTGATCCACTCCTTCAGAATATTCCGCTCGTCCACGGCCGCCCAGAACCCTGTCTCGTCCTTGAGGTCGTAGTCGATTGTGTAGATGGGGGAGTGCCCGTAGACAGGGCAGGTCTCAGGTTCGTGAGGCTCCCCGTCTAGCAGGGTGCAATCAAAGTACTTGTTACCGGGGCCCTTGTCCCCCCAAGATACGAAGTTCCGGATCTGCTCCGGCACGACCCGGTCCATGTATTTGAGATAGTAACCGAACCAATAGTCGTAATCGTTGTCCACGGACGTGTAGTTGGCCTTTGTGTCCTTCAGAATCTTCAGCAGCACCTGCATCGAATGGATCCCCATGCAGCCGCTTGGGATTGTGTCCTTTGCCTTCTCGAGCTCGCTCCAGGTATTGAACGTGAGGGAAACATCGCATGCCTCGGCGTCCTCCATGCATTTTGGATCCGTGGAATCATCATTGCACATCGGGACCTCGTCGACCCGGCCCCTCCGGCACGCCGTCTCGGGACAGTAGTTGCGAGAACACGCAAAGGTACACAGCCCGGCGTCGTCGCCATCGAGTATCCACGTACCGTTGTAGTCGGTGTCCGCGGGAGGCGGGAGTACAAGTGTCCCAGTTGAGGTGCAGGTGCAATGCTTGATCGGACAGAATCCAAAGTCGCAGGCATACTGGCAAAGACCGATGAAGTTATCCTTACCCTTGCCAGAAGTGCAGGCCGGTGGGAGGAACGGCGACACAGTGGGCTCGGTCAACACAACTTCGGTTGTTCCGCATGCATTGGGCGGGCAGTAGCCGTAATTGCAGGCGAAATCGCAGAGGCCAATGTAGCTGGACCCTTCGCCTGCGATCGGGTATCCCTTGACTCCAGTTGGTTTGGGGAGCTCCTTGGGCGGTCCGAGCTCAAGGCAGACACAGGCGCCAATAGGGCAGTACCCGTACTGGCAGGTGAACTCACAGAGGCCTTGAAAGTTGCCCTTTGCGGTACCCTTGACGCACTTTTGTTCGTCCACCGCGAGCTTGGGCGAAACTGCTGTCGCCAGATTCGGCCCTGTGGCACTCCCCACCCAGGCGTTCCAGTTGGTGTAACCATCAGTGCAGCTTGTGGTGATGTCAGTCCCAGTGAAGGACGCAATGGTGCTACCGGAGCGTGAAACAGTGACTTTGACGGGCCCGCGATGACCGCCGTATGCCACACTTCCGTGGTAGACACCCACACCGCCGCTGGGTTTCTTTTCCCACTTCGCGGGAAGAGCTACTCCACCAACCGTCACGGATACCGTAGCGTCGGAGGTCAGAACGGCTGAGAAGAAGACCTTGTCCTGCGCAACCTCGGCAGGAGGGAACTCGATCTGAAGCTGCAGAGCGGTGTTGCCAGATGTCCCACCGTCATTGCAAGCCGCGGCAGGGTTCGGCCGATACCAGGCAACCACCAGCTCCTGTGAGATTGATGCCTTGCCGTTCTTGTACGTGTCAATCCAGTAGGGAAGAAGATTGCGCCAGGCATCGTGGGGCATCCCGGTGATGTAGTCGTAGGGAGCTCTGCCAATCTCAAACGCCCTGTACTTGCCCTTCGGCAGCGGACCGATATAGTGGGACTCCCCAAAGTCGTTCCAGCTAATGATCTGGACAAGGTCTGGCTGGACGACCATGACCTCTTCCCATCGATCCCTCCACAGGTCGTCTCCTAATTATTGGTGGACGGCCATGTCAGCAGGCACTCCGGTGGAAGCAAACCATGTATCTCTTACCGCGCCAGAGCCAATTCTTCTTATAGCCGGGCAAGTTGGTATAAAACCACGGCGACACGGGCATCATATAAGGCTTGTTCCCAGCCCTGCCCAAGAAGTCGAGATATGAGGCGTCGACATATGTATCCATGTTGGTGTTTCCCCAAGGCCATGCTGCCCAACTGAATAGCCCATCAGCGGTTCCAAGGGCCAGGGCATCCTTGGCTCCTAACGAAGACCAGTCCGGCATGAAGAAACAATCGGCCCTTTTCTTGATTTCGATCCAGTCCTTGGCGTTTGCCGGGCCTTCAAATGTCGAGACCAGCGGCTTTCCTCGGTACTTGTAATATTCTGCCAGGGGTGCGAATTCGAGTATAGTGACAACTGAGTCGATCAAAAAAGGACCATTGCCTGCGTAATCAAATGAAAAAATCATCTTAAAGGCCCGCCTTTTGGCCGCCACCATGGCCTTCAGAATCTCAAGTAAAAGGCGTTCCAGGTCATCATCGTTGGCAAAGTTGAGCGCAAATCCATCAATATGAGCCGACTGAGCGATTTTTATTTCGTCTTCCCATTCCCCAACAGTCCAGTCTTTGGCATTTTCAAGCTGTGAATGCAATTAGTTTTCATGTTGCCGAAACGCATGGGGGTTGGAGCCAAGTCACATTGGGTGGGCTTACCATGAAGTGAGCGAAGACGGCCTTGGGCTCCTTTGCTTCGGTGTCGAGTAGATTGCTTGTCAACGTAGACAGTCGAAGGTCGGGGGCCGAAGTATTAACATAAGGGCTTTTCCATTTGGTGATGCCTGGCGATTGTGTGGTATTCCGTGGAGAGGCTGAAGGTGCTGATAAAATGCCAGCAAAATCTTCGAGGGTCTTATATGAACGGACCTCGGGAGGCCACGCTCCATTCAGGCGTGAAAAGGCCTCGAGGACATCTCGGATAAAGGGCCAGATGTCGGTGCCTGTGATTTGGGGACGGTTGCCCGAGGTTGGACGAAACCCGAGGGTGTACGTGACAAGGAATAAGATCAGAAAAGAGTGTAGAGACTGCATTGTGGCGAGTCTCGTAGACCTTGGGGTGTTTTCTCAAAGAAAAGGAATGCCTGCGAGACTAAGGTAGCACAAGCCCAGAATAAAAGAGAGTAGTGGAATGATCGTAGGGATCGAAAGGAGCGATGTGGTACAACAAGGTTCTGGTTCTTGAGGGGTATATATGTACCCTTGGCTACACAGGTCGTATCTGGAGCATATCCAAACCCCCTTTTTGCCGGACTCACCTGGCGGTTACTGCAAAGCAGCTCGAAGTCTTGTTACCATGTTGGAATGCCGGGGTGAGGTGGGAAAAATCCCTCAAAACCACTAGTGCTAGCAGTTCGGCCATATCACACAGGGATGGAGGACAGAGAAGTGAACTTTTTCCGTGGAGCGGCGTAAAGTTGTCAATCTGGCGGTTAGTCGAGCAGTTGACAAGGCTATTGCTCCGTGTCCCAGAGTCATCGTATAGTCTGGAACATGATAAATAGAATGACTCGGTCACCATCCGGATCTTTAGTTCCGACATACCCTCGATTGAGAGACCGCGGAGAGGCTTCCTCCGTGGGAAAATGAAAGCACGCTTTATGAAACGAATCCGGGAACCTTGGCATCATCTTAACCACTTGCTATCATTGGTGGGTTTAGATATGCCAAGAGTACCTGGCCGCAACCGTAAGAATGGCTGCAGGGCACGCTCATCAGTGTAGATCCTTGGCATTAGATAGCGAACACGCCTAGTCACTGGGCGACCACCTAGGTAGTATTCACTAAATTGACTAAGGAATTATATTATAGCAAGGGGTAAAAACCCTGTTGCTCACGAGAATGACCATCACGGTCTGACTCGGAGATTTCCGGATAACAAATGATTTCATGCTTGGCACTAGTCTATGATTCCGGTGCATCTGCTCATGGCAAGCCCATGGACTTGTGATCGATCTTGACCTAGTGCTTAGTCGCCTTGGCCTTTTCAATCGATTCTGGTTTCAATTGGTCGTAGCGCCATGTTGTCGGCGGCGCGGCCCGGTTATATCACCCCCAAAGGACCAAGTAATAGTGTCAGGCACCCGGGTTTGGAGTGGGCTTGTTAGTGAGCTAATGTTCGAACCTGCCAAGGTAAGAGTATATTGGGTCTTCTGAGACTAGTGCGAGTGCATAGTTCGAATCACTTAACAGAAACCTTGTTCATTCACCACTATCGGGATCTAGGCAAGTTTTCGCCTGTTATCGATTGGTACTGTGCATAGTGACTTGGGGAAAAGCGGACTACAATGTCACCTGCCACGGAGGCAAGCCTCTTTGAGGGTAGGAAAGCCATAAACCTGGCTATTTTGACTTAGGAACTATATCCCGATTGAGGATTCCGAGTTTTTTAGCCAACGAGCGAGGCCCTTCTGGGCAGGAGCTAGAAGCCCAGCCGCTCTCAATCGGTCGATATTCGGTACCGCGTGTCAGCTCTATGTTATTACATTCTCTACTTACTGTACCTTGCATGAGATCCGATCAGAGACGCAGTGAGCTCGTGGTTGGAGTAACAGGGTGGGGCGTCGTCACCTTAGCGTCTCGAGGAACCAACAAAGAGGCCAAGTAGATTGCTACAGGACGAGCGACTTCTGACTCCTTGTAATTATTGCATGGCAATATCCCCCTGTGAGACACGGGTGCTAGGGGAACACCATTGTATGTTCGGCGTTTGATACCCCTGAAAATTTAGTCCTCGTTTTTTGGTAATCTCTGTTCAGACATGGCAATATGAGGCCTCGGTGTAGGAAGGAGAGGATAGCTCTCGTTAGCAGAGTAGCGTTTGGTTTTAGTGTTGGCCGGGAGATCAAGCTGTTTGAGCCGTATTCATAACGTCTTTCTCGGGTTCTCGTTTAAATTGGGCACATCCTGACCCCAGGAAAGCATATTTTGCGCTGATCAGCCACGTCTATTGTTCGAGCCTTCCGCCATCTACAATTATTCACTTCTATCAACCGCCCCAGATGCATCGATTTGTATATCTTTTGTTCCTGATCCTCGAGCTGCTGGCTGGACCGGTCAAGGCACTCAACGCTGCAGGCGCCGCAGAAACGGCCTTCTTCTACCATGCATATCGGGTAGAAAGGCTCTTCAAGAAGGAAGGTAGCCAACTGCGGATTGCCCCTGAGTGCCGTGATGGTGATAAGCCATGCGGATACGCAAAGTTCGTGGAACATATCAGCACGGAGAAAGCCCGGAATGCGAACGACCGAGATCAGATAAGGGAGATTTTGAACCGATTCGAAACTACCGACTTGGTAGATATGTCGAGGAATCTTCGAGAGGCAAAGTTTGTAGCCGACTACGACCAAACTAGGTTGCTCCCCAAGTTGAAAGGAAATTCCCTAACGGAAGCCATTCGGCAAATTGGGAATATCATGAACACAGCCCCCAAAAATCAATATCGAGAAGAGCTTCGAAAAAAGATCGACGCTTTGGACCTGGTTGCTGAAGTCCGAAGAGCCGACAATATGAAGTATTTCGCCCCGGAACTGGAGAAGCAGCTGGGTCTGAAACTTGAACCAAAACCCGAATCCACGAGAGACGGCGTCAAATACACCGGGTACGACATCGAGAAAACGGCAGCCAATACGGGCGTGGCTGATCTTGCAACAAAGGTTGAGTCTGCCGCAAAGGTCTTGAGCGATGCGAAAGATACAAAGAAGTTCGATGAGCAATTCATCATACATCAGAGAATCATTAGAGAGGCACAGAGGTCAGGAAAGTTACTTCGGGATAAGGCTAAATGTTGATATATTACCAAGAGAAGAGAAAATCTGGGAATTAAAGTCACACTACATTCATACCTACGTAGTCAGTGTCATGTGAAGAGAATATGATTCCCTTGTTACTAGTGGCAACTAAGGTACGGTTAGATATATATCTATATATATGTATTC